>SJYO01007492.1:27650465-27887182 GCA_006410555.1 Capra ibex
CAAGTACATAACGACTTCGGACCGAACCTCTTAAAACTCGTAATGAAATGATCGTACACTCTACTCACGTTAACACGTCATCAAACTCGTAAGAAACCGTAACGGAAAGAAACCCTAACCTTACTTTTGACTGGAAAAGGTCAGGACACCGGTGACGACTCAAAAGGTTTAGACGACCGTATAACTCACGTCGTGAAAGTGTCGTAGTAGAAAGTCCTAAACTTTGTCGAGATGACCTTAATGTAGTGGAGGTGATCGAAAAAAAGCATCACTACGAAAGATTCCGGGTGAACTGAAGTGTAAGGTCCTACAGACCGAGATCTACTCACTAGTGTGGTAGTACTAATAGACCCAGTACTTCTAGAAAAAACATGTCAAGAAGACACATAAGAACGGTGGAGAAGAATTATATAAACTAAGACTATCCAGACCTGGTAAAGACAGGAAATACCTCGGGTAGAAACGTACTTTACAAGGGAACCATAGAGATTAAAAGAACTTCTCTAGAGATCAGAAAGGGTAAGACAACAAAAGGAGATAAAGAAACGTAACTAGTGACTTCTTCCGAAAGAATAGAGAAGAACGATAAGAAACCTTGAGACGTAAGTCTACGAATATAGAAAGGAAAAGAGGAAACAAAAAGCGGAGAGAAGAAAAGTGTCGATAAACATTCCGGAGGGGTCTGTCGGTGAAACGAAAAAACGTAAAGAAAAGGTACCCCTACCAGAACTAGGGACAGAGGACATGTTGCAGTGCTTGGAGTAAGCTATCAAGTAGTCCGTGAGATAGATAGTCTAGATCCGGGAATTTAGATAAAGAGTGAGGGTGACATATTAGAATTCCCTAAACTAACTCCAGTATGGACTTACCAGATCGTCAAAAGGGATGAAAGAAGTTAAATTCAGACTTTAACCATTATTCCTCAAGTACTAGACTCGGTGTCAGTCGAGGACCAGAACAAAAACAACTGATATATTTCGAAGAGGGAGAAACCAACGTTTCTTATATTAGTTAGACTAAAGCCACAACTGGTAGACCACTACAGGTACACATCTCAGAAGAGAACACAACAACCTTCTCTCACAAACGATACTGGTCACGTAAAAGAACCGTTTTGAGATAATCAGAAACGGGACGAAGTAAGACGTAAGGTTCCGGTTTAAACGGACAATGAGGTCCACAAAGAACTGAAGGATGAAAACGTAAGGTCGGGGGATATTACTTTTTCTGTAGAAAAAACTCACAATCAAGATCTTCCAGAACATCCAGAAGTGTCTTGGCAACTTGAAGTCGAAGAAGTCGTAATGACCAACCTCATATCTGAACCTATTGACACTATGACTTACCAAACGGAACCTCTGTTTATCTAGTAAGACAGCAAAAACTCTAACGTAGGTTCATGACGTAAAGTCTGAGAAAACAACTGGTACTACCGATGAGGTAAAGAAGACTCCCTAAGGACGGGCGTCATCATATATTATCAGTAGACTCAATTTAAGTGGGTAAGGTCAGGTAAAATCAAACGACTAAGGATCTCACAGCTACAAGTGAGAACGGTAGAGGACAAACTGGTGAAGGTTAAACGGAACTAAGTACCTGGACTGTAAGGTCCAAGGATACGTTATAACGAGAAATGTCGTAGCCTGGAACGAAGATAGTGGTCAGTGGAGGTGTCGACACTTAACAAAAACGAAACCGAGGTAGGGAAGTAAGAAAGACCTCAATAAAGAGGTGACTAGAGGTCATCGTATAACGCGTGGATTCCTGAACCCCTCAAGGAGAAAATCATAGGATAGTAAAACGGAAAAGTATGACAAGTACCCCAAGAGTTCCGTTCTTATGACTTCACCAAACGGTAAGGGAAGAGGTCACCTGGTGTGAGACTTGGTCTGTGTTACTTTGGTATGAGCGTCTTTTGATCAGTTAGATTAGTGTGATCCTGGTGTCGGAACAAATTGAGTTACTTTGGTTCGGTACGGACGTCCCGTTGGGTTCTACTGTCTTACAACAGACTGTCTTATATTTCATTTTAGACATCGTTTTTTATCGTAAGTCCAGTCTTCCTCTCTTTATTATCATATGATAGGAACTTAAAAATATTATACGTATTCCATCATATTATGGTGAACCTTCATGTGATATGTTTTAATTCTTACATATGATATTCGACATCACTTTAGTGATTTTATACAAATTTCAATATTGATTATTCTCCTTATTTTCCATTAGATTTTTCCGGGTCACTGAGATCTTCTTATGTCTACTTTCTTTGTTCCTTTTTACTTGTTCATCTTTTGTTTGTCGTTCTACTACTTGAATCGATAGAGTCATTAGTGTGACTCATATTTACTAGATTTCTAGGTTCAAATCTCTGTCTCTACTAATGTTACCAATTTTTTTTTTTTACGGTCTGAGTTGTCAGATGATAAATATTCTTTGATTTCTCTACCCTTATGGTCTGGTGGACCGGACGGAGAACTCTTTAGACATACGTCCAGTCTTTCGTTGTCAGTCTTGACCTGTACCTTGTTGTCTGACCAAGGTTTATCCTTTTCCTCATGTAGTTCCGACATACAACAGTGGGACGAAAAAATTGAACATACGTCTTAGGTAGTACTCTTTGCGACCCGACCTTCTTCGTGTTCTACCTTAGTTCAAACGGTCCTCTTTATAGTTACTTGAATCTATACGTCTACTGTGGTGGGAATACCATCTTTCACTTCTCCTTGATTTTTCGGAGAACTTTCACTTTCTCCTCTCACTTTGTCAACCGAATTTCGAGTTGTAAGTCTTGTGCTTCTAGTACCGTAGACCAGGGTAGTGAAGTACCGTCTATCTATCCCTTTGTCACCTTTGTCACAGTCTGAAATAAAAAACCCCGAGGTTTTAGTGACGTCTACCACTAACGTCGGTACTTTAATTTTCTGCGAATGAGGAACCTTCCTTTCAATACTGGTTGGATCTATCGTATAAGTTTTCGTCTGTATAATGAAACGGTTGGTTCCAGGCAGATCAGTTCCGATACCCAAAAGGACACCAGTACATACCTACACTCTCAACCTGACACTTCTTTCGACTCTGACTTCTTAACTACGAAAACTTGACACCACAGCCTCTTCTGAGAACTCTCAGGGAACCTGACGTTCCTCTAGGTAGATCAGGTAGGATTTCCTCTAGTCAGGACCCACAAGTAACCTCCCTGACTACAACTTTGGCTTTGAGGTCATGAAACCGGTGGAGTACGTTTCTCAACTGAGGAACCTTTTCTGAGACTACGACCCTCCCTAACACCCACCCTCCTCTTCCCCTGCTGTCTCCTACTCTACCGACCTACCGTAGTGGCTGAACTACCCGTACTCAAACTTACTTGAGGAACTCGACCACTACCCGTCCCTCCGGACTGTACGACACTAAATACCCCAGCGTTTCTCAGTCTGTGTTGACTCGTTTACTTGACTTGACTCGAATTTTAACTCGTGTCTTAAGGTCTGAGTATACTAAAGTGACTTTAAATATTGTTTATAAACTTCTTTTTATTATAGTTAAGTTATGTTTGTAAAGACCTTTCGACTTCTCCTACTATATGAAAGTTTGAGTAATTCACTCTTTCCAGTAAATATCTACAATAACGATAAATATATATATTAACTAGTTTAGATGGACTCTACTAATCCTTTGGAATGTAAAAGAAGGTCATTTACGAATAACTAAAATGTAAAGTAACTATTATGTTATGATATAGAGGTTTATTACAGATAATAAAGAGGATAGTCATGATCTTCTTCATATAACAATGGTTTCTTTTACTGTTCGGTTCCTTGTCTATAATTTTACGTAGTTCTTACTTTATAGTCGACATTTACGTAANTAGGTAGTACTCTTTGCGACCCGACCTTCTTCGTGTTCTACCTTAGTTCAAACGGTCCTCTTTATAGTTACTTGAATCTATACGTCTACTGTGGTGGGAATACCATCTTTCACTTCTCCTTGATTTTTCGGAGAACTTTCACTTTCTCCTCTCACTTTGTCAACCGAATTTCGACATTTACGTAATTTATAGATGTTTTATTAAGATATTAGAACTAAATAAATAGTAATAGACTCTTCGAAAAATCTCCAATAACATTTTTAGTTCACTAAAAAGAACTATCTTTAAAACATATAGTAAAGAAATTACGCTCAATGAGGTTAATGGTAAATCGATTACTTAGGAAGTTTAAAATAAACGTATTAACCACGGTCAAAACTGTTCCCCTTAAATAGGACGACACTATTTTCGTAGTAACCTAAGTGGTTATCTCACTACTAATAAATCAAACTTTAATCGTACCTGTGTGGTGACTTGTCTGTCCGTCTTTGTGACCAAACAGTAAGACTTTCCAAAGATTTCAGGATCAAAAGATCAATGTTCCAACCCTTTAGTTTTGTACTAACTGATATGACTACAATATTGATCACTACTTCGAAAGTAAACTTATCATAGAAGTCTATATGATTTTTAAGACCAGAAGTTTTACTTGATGGACAAAAAGTTTAAACTCCTTAAATATATATGTGATAGATATATCGTCACTGAGAGTTAAGAAATAAAGAAATTGAGGTCGAAACGAGGACTCGATGTACCGACACATAATTTAACGGGTGATTTGTATAGTGGACTCAAAGAACATAGTCATAATATGATCCAAGACACGATTTGTATGTAGTAGATAATAGAGTAGGAATAGTCAGACCCCTTTCCCAATTATAGTAAAAAGAAATTTCTAATGTTTTAAGTCCTAGCGTTCATTTAAGGGTTCCAACACGTCGATTGTCCCTTTCTCGTACCCTAAGTTTAGTTTATTGACTCAGGTTTCGATTAAATATGACGAAAGTTCAAATACAACGTAAAATCTTAATTAGACTGACTTTTAACTCGTGGATCTGGTTTATCATAATTTAAACTCTAGGATGGAGGTTTTTTTCCTGAGCTATAATTACTTAACGTGTCTTAAGGGAGATAGTTTTGAGACGGAGACGAAAGAGGTCTGGTCATCACCAATTTGTGACGTTGGTCTAAAGTTTCCGACCCAAATCCCCAAGATAAATTCATCTTATATCGGATCAATGAACCCTCTTATATCGTTGCCTATCTATTTAGTTTAATGGTCTGTTATAATTAGATTTTTACTAGTGTGAGAGTCTGGACTCATATAAATCGTTAATATGTCTGGGAATGTAATATCGATTCAGTTTAAGTCCTACTAATGGGTCCAAACTTTTTAACTAGGTATGGTAGATGAGAAACCATAAAACGAGACGAAACACATTTATTTTGATCTAAGGATATAAAATATTTTAAGAGTCCAGGTAGTTTATTATGACTCAAACTAATAATACCACTTCTCAATCTCCTATTTCGGTCCGATTATAAAGAACACAGAATAATTTATAATACTTTGGGTTAAAGGAGGACTTTAACGACGCACCTAATTTACACTATACTGTTTTAGTCACTTTTGTCACAAAGAACATATTGTTTAATTAGTGTATAAAATCATTTCGTCTCAAAGTGATTAAAAAACAACACCTAATTCTATTTAATGATACTCTTAGGTTCGATGACCTTTTACTTTTAATCAGTAAATTCACCTCCTAACGTAATTTTTTTTTTGACTTTTTCTTAGTCCTTGAATGATCTTTAGTCTCGAGCTCATCAGTCCCTTTAAAGTCCTTAAACCGTAAATACTTCAATGACTACTACCCGACCCCTTCTCAAACGTTTTATGAATTATGTGAAACAATGTAAATAGTGTGTCCTAAATGACTCAAGAATGACCCGATAAGGTCCGTACCACGATCAATTCTTCGGACACTATAGTCACGATAAAACAGGTAAGAAGGAGGAACGTTTATTTGACTTGTAACTTTGAGATTTATTGAACGGGTCCTAACATGTCAGGTACAGTCAGTTTTTAATTTTGATCCAATAAATTGAGGTTTCACGTACAAGAGTTTGGGACATGTACGACAGAAAATGTAAGTAACTTCAAAAGGAATAGTCTGTCATTTTACTCCAATTTTGTGTACCGAAGGTTGTCCCCTTTTTTAACTCCAAATTTAAGACCAGGGTACATAGTAATTGAATATTAGTAACCGTTCAGGTCGGAATGTCGGAAGTCAAAGAATTGATCAAATTACTCATGATTTTAAGGGTTAAATAGACTAAAAGTTACTACTAATATCCTTTACTACATACGTTTCACACACCATATGCTAGAACATAAGTCTTTTTTATATATATAATGATATAATAAAATCTTTTGACCACCGTAGAAGTAAAAAATAAGATCAATAGTGTTACAGATAATACAATATCTATGAATTCTCTACGAATATCTGATGTATTACTTATTTTCTCACTTATTTACATATGTATTTCGTAAGTTTTTAGATACATGGAGAGTGTTATCAAAAGAACAAGTTTATTAGTTTTATATGAGGGTATGACAGTTACGAGAACGAATAGATAAACGAAGACTTACTAAAGACGAAACTTCATTATAATTATTATGAAGTGGTACATAAAAATTTTTATCCATTACGGTATCGTATGTCGTCCTTGACTCATCCGTGTTTAATGTGGGTTTGATCCTGTTCTCTTTTACTAGGTAATCACATTTTGGTGAGGCAATGACCTAGAGTTAATGGTCTCTATTAACTTCTCCAAGACTAAAATATTTTATTAGGTATCTTTTTATATGAGATTTTGTGGAAGGGTCAAGAAGAAGTATGTAAGGGTTTGTTTCAGAGCAGTTGAATAGAACACCTGGAGTTGTTCAAATATGTCTCTCTGTTTCTGGGTCTTATCAGTTGTGTTATAATTTCTTCTTGTTTAAACCTACTGGTATTCCGAATGATATTTAGACGTCATTAGTTCTGTCACACGATGACCACTCTCTTGTCTGTTTGTCTGGTTATCGTGTCTTACCTCTCGAGTCTTTGTCTGGGTGAATTTGAAGGGACCACTGAGTCTACCATTTTGTAGACAGATGTTACTCCCTCTGGACCCAAGTTAGGGACCCAACCCTTATAGGGAACCCCTTCCTTTACCGTTAGGTGAGGTCACGATAACGGACCTTTTAGGGTGCCTGTCTCCTCGGACCATCCGATGTCAGGTATCCCAGCGTTTCTCAGCCTGTGTTGACTCGCTGAAGTGAGAGAGTTTGTTACAATTGACTAGAAACTGTTTTCTAGTTTCCATTATGTTACCTCGTTCCTATCTGAAAAATTGTTTACTACGACCTTGTGTACCTGTAGGTTAACGTTTTTTTTCTTTTTTTTTTTCTACTTAGAGCTGTGTCTCGAAAACGTAAGGTTAGAGGACACTACTTTTCCTGTAGGAAAAGGGTACAATCAAGATCTTCTACAACTTCCAGAAGTATCTTGGTCAGTTGAAGTCTAGGTGACCCTAGTCACCAACCCGTATCTGAACCTAATGACACTACAACTTACCAAACGGAACCTTTGTTTGACTCTAGTAAGACAATAAAAACTTTAACGTGGGTTCATGACGTAAAGTCTGAGAAGATAATTGACACTCCCGATAAGGTAAAGAAGATTCCCTAAGAACGGGTGTTATCATCTATATTACCAGTAGTCTTAATTTGAGTGGATAAAAGTAGGTAAAATTAAGGGACTAAGGATTGTACGACTGCAAGTGAGAACGGTAGAGGACGAGCTGGTACTGGTTAAATGGAACTAAGTACCTGGATTGTAAGGTCCTAGGATACGTTATAACAAGAAATGTCGTAGTCTGAAATACAAGTGGTGGTCTGTATAGGTGTTGACTCCAGTAAAGACGAAACCGGGTCAGTGAAGTAAGAAAGACCTCGATAATCAGTAACGGGAGGTGAGAGGAACTCATTATATAACCTATGAAAGACTGGACCCCCCTACAAGTAGAAGACCACAGTATAAAAACGGAAAAGTATGACAGGTACCCCAAGAGTACCGTTCTTTTGTCCTTACCCAACGGTAAAGGAAGTGGTCACCTGGTGTAAAACAGTCTTGGGAACTAACACTGAGTAGGTAGAACCCGTCGGGTCGTACTGTACTGAGTACAGAAGTAACTTAATACGTTCGGGGAAACGGTGTTGTTCCGACACTAGGTACTTTCGTTCCTCTCTATTCCGAAAGAACTTATTTGTTACGTTTCTTTATTTCCCTTTTTATATTACCCTTTCTGATCTCTAAAGAAGTTCTTTTAACCTCTAATAGTTCCCTTGTAAAGCACGTTCGTACCCGTGATATTTCTTGTCTTTACTAATTCTGGATTATCTTCGTCTTCTCTAATTCCTCACCGTTCTTATGTGTCTTCTTGATATGTTTTCGTAGATTAACTGTGTTTATTGGTACTACCACGCTAGTATGTGATTCTCAACCTGTGGAACCTCACACTTCCGTTCACTCGGAATCCTTTGTAATGATACTTGTTTCGATCACCTCTACTACCTAAAGGTTGACTTGATAAATTTTAGGACTCTCTGTTACGACAATTTCACGACGTGAACTATACAATCGTTTAAACTTTTTGAGTCATCTCCGGTTTCTCGACCTTTTCCAGTGAAAAGTAAGGTTAGGGTTTCTTCACTTCGCTTCACTTCAACGACTCAGTACAGACTGAGGAACGTTGGGATACCTGACACCGGACGGTCCGAGGAGGTAGGTACCCTAAAAGATCTCTTATAACCTAACCCAACGGTAAAGGAAGGGGTCCCCTAGAAGGACCGGGTTCCTAGTTTGGACCCAAAGGGCGTAACGTCCGTCTGAGAAATGAGAGACTCGGTGATACCTTAGGGTTAGGGTTTCTTCCCGTTACGGTGTCTTACAAGTTTGATGACATGTCAATACGAGTAAAGTGTACGATCGTTCCAATACGAGTTTTAGGAGGTTCTCTCCGAAGTCGTCATATGCCTGACTCTTGAAGATCTACATATTCGACGCAAATCTTTTTCCGTCTCCATGGTCTCTAGTTTAACGGTCGTTAGTGACCTAGTACCTCTTTCGTTCCCTTAAGGACTTTTTGTAGACAAAGAAACTGATGTGATTTCGGAAACTGAACACATCTAGTGTTATTCGACACTTTTTAAGAAGTTCTCTACCCTTATCGTTTGGTGGTATGGACAGACGACTCTTTGGACACAAGCTCGGACCTTTGTTGTTTGGTTTGTACATTGTTTTCTGACCAAGTTTTAACCCTTTCCTTATCTTGTTTCGACATATAAATGTAGGACGAATAAATTGAACACGTCTTCTGTAGTACTTTTTACGGTCCGATCTGGTTAGTGTTCGGTCTTAGTTCTAACGACCCTCTTTATAGTTATTGGAGTCTATAGGTCTTCTATGGTGAGATTACCGTCCTTCACTTCTCCTTGATTTTTCGGAGAACTTCTTCCACTTTCTCCTCTCACTTTTTCGACTGAACTTTGAGTTGTAAGTCTTTTGATTCGAGTATTGATGAAGTATGTTATCTTCCCCTTTTTCACCTTGTCACTGTCTAAAATAAAACACCCCGAGATTTTATTGACATCTACCACTAACGTCGGTACTTTAATTTTCTGTGAACAAGGAACCTTTCTGTCGACTGTTTAGATCTGTCTAATGTTTCGTCTTTGAAGTGAATCCAGTTGTATCTAATTCAATGTCAAAAAGGTATCTGTCAATACATGTCTACTTAAATTTTGATGAGTTTTTTTCATATTCAATTTTTTTTTCATACTCTTTGAAGGTTATGAATTTCTACAAACCTCGATAAGAACCTTACCGAAGAGATTGTGTCTCTACTTTATGTTCAAACATGACATCGACTCTATACTATTCTTTTTCATAAGTCTATTCATATATTAACAAAATTATGTTTGTCTGTGTTTTAATACGTACCTGTTTGACTTTGACTTTTTATGGTAACAAGATCCTTTACTTATAAATTTGAATTGACTGTATAATAACTCTTTATAAACATACAATGGAAAAGAAATTTTGTATTTTTGTTTCATTTTTTTTTTTCTGACTAAAATGAAATTTCACATACCTTGACTGTTATAATGAAATATGACGACTGTACCCAAAAACTTTTGATTCATTTTCTTTTTTCATATTTTATAGTCCCTAAGGGACTACTGAGTCTACCATTTCTTAGAAGGACGTTACACCCTCTGGACCCAAATTAGGGACCCAACCCTTCTAGGGAACCTCCTCCTTATCCGATGGGTGAGGTCATAAGACCGGACCTCTTAGGGTACCTGTCTCTTCGGACCGTCTGATGTCAGGTACTCCAGTGTTTCTCAACCTGTACTGACTCTCTGAAAGTGAAAGTATTTTATGGATTAAATACGAGACAACGAAAATAACGTCCTGAATTGTTTAACACCATCCAACAAGTTTTGTAAGTGAGAGAGGAGAGGCACTGAATATACATGGTCCGGGAAGTGAGCACCGACAGACGGTACACCGAAAGAAACCGATCACTTTAGACCTACTGAATCAATATACGGTCGAGGTGTGGACACAGTACTGATCCCGGCGGTGCACACACGAGTCGACGAAGTCAACAGAAGTTGAGGACGCCGGGATACCCGACATCGGGTGGTCCGAGGGACAGGTACCCTAAGAGGACCGTTCTTATGACGTCACCCAACGGTATGAAAGGAGGTTCCTTATAAGGGTTGTGTCCTTAGCTCGGGTACAGAGAACGTAATGTCCACCTAAGAAATGGTTAAATGTCTGACGGGTCAATTTAAACTTTGAGTTCTTTCATTATTAACTAGAATCATATTCCTACAGGGTTTATAACGTATCCTACATGAATACGATTTTTTATGAACAACGAATAGACTTTAAGTTTATATTGATTCGTGGGACATAAAATGAACCGTCGAGATGACTTCTCGGTAGTTTACGAAAAAGAACAGGAGAACGGTGACGGTACTTTTATTATATACATGGGACCGTTCGGACGAAACAAGGTCCTCCACCACTTCTCCAAGTGTCTAGTTTAGATAACAATCGGGTACCTAATCTCGACGAGTTGACTTTAAATAGATCTAGTTGACTAAGAAGTGAGTGGGTAAGTTTGGTGTCCACGTAGTCGTTTTATTTATGAACAAACAGTGACTCTAAAAAAACCAATCAAAAATGTATTACTATCGACTGTACATATATCCAAAAGTCTCTCACTTTCCTCATTCCTCGTGTAACCGTAGTAAAAAAAATTTGTTGACAAATAAATAAATAAATGTTATAACATAACCAAAACGGTATGAAGTTCTACTTAGGAGGTGACCACATGTGCACAAGGGTTAGGACTAGAGGGAGGGTGGAGGGAGGGGTATGGTAGGGAGACCCAGTAGGGTCACGTGGTCGGGGTTCGTAGGACATAGGACGTAGCTTGGATCTGACCGCTAAGTAAAGAATATACTATAACATGTACAAAGTTACGGTAAGAGGGTTTAGTAGGGTGGGAGAGGGAGAGGGTGTCTCAGGTTTTCTGAGAAGACATATAGACACAGAGAAAACTTTTTGTGTCAGTCATTGAAAACACTGAAAAAAGATTGAACTAGTTTCTAAAGTACCACTAAATGAGATATCATCTATAAATGAAAATTCAATGTGGATCTATTTAAAACAAATGAGTCGTTGTGTCTTGTCACATAGTAGAGACACTCTTAATGTTTAGTAACAACTGACTAATGACCTAGACTTAGAAAAGGTCTAGTGTGGAGAGAACAATGGACAAAAGATGGTGTGTCTCTGGTTGACAATTGTGAATGCTCAGAGAAAGTAAATAGTAAAATAAGTCACCTATAAATAATGACGAACTGTTTAATAAAGTTTTAAATTACCGAATTATGTTGTAAATAGTAGATCGTAAAAAACACTCAACCCTTAGACCCTTACCTTATTATCTCAGGAAACGAAGTCTCAAAAATACTACTTGTATAACCGATCTCATATAAGTAGTGTTCTGAGTTGATTCCCTTCTAAGACAAAGATTCCAATAACTGAATCGACAACTATTCTAAGTCAAGACACACCCGAAAACCTGACTCTCGAAGGCTAAGAGTCACCGATTGTCAGTCTCTGAAGGGAGTCAAGGAACTGTGTACCCGGATACGTTTTACCGTCGAATAAAGTAGTTTCATACATTCGGTTCTCTCTGTATCTTTTTCTGGTCGTTCTACCTTCAGTTTGACAAGATATTGGATTAGTGTATTCCCTGTAGTATTGTCCAAACGGGACAAGATAAGGAATCTTCGTTCAATGATCCGGATTTGGAGTGAGTCCCCTCCCACAGTGTTTTCTCATACTGATGACCCCCCGCCCGTGGTGACCATAGACATCATTCGACTTTTTACAGAGGAGGGGGGTGCGGGGCTATAGGTGTAGAATTACAGATGTTCTTGAACACTCGTAATGGAACATAGCGTTTTATTCTTAGAAACGTCCACACCAAGTCAATTCCTAGGACGTTACCCCGTTAAAAGGACCTAATAGACACACTTGAGATTTGTGTACATACGCATGTATCCATCGGTCTGTCCTTAAATATGTATCTTTCCTTTTCTTTTATATTTCTACCTAACCTTCTACGACTGGGACTTATAACCCCGTTGTGTCGGTTGTTTGGTTCCTTACAGTTATCGGTTGGTTTCGACCTTCTCCGTTCCGTACGTAAGAATCATCTCGGAAACCCATATATCGTGGAGACTGAACTAAAATCGGGTCACTACGACTAAGACCGGAGGTCCGAAGGTTTTGACACTTTATTCTTAAAAGTTACTGGTTCAAACACCAGTAAACAATGTCGTCGGTGTCCTTTGATTATACCCCGGTACAGTTTTCTACGAATGATATCTCGGTATAAATAGTCACGAGTCTTCAGAAAGTCAGAAAGTATTAGTCGGTTATCTTTCAGTTTGAATTTGACCATATTTGTTCTTTCTAAAAATAATGGAGTTCATTGACTTTTGAGGGTTCAGTTTAATCAAAGTTAATGATAGGTGGGAACTGATTTTATTGCAGTACATAGAAGGAAGTGACAATGAAAATATGAATCCTTCACATTCTTAATAACGGTTTTTCGTCACCGTTCTACTAACTGTTATTGAGAGTGGAACGTAGGATAAGAGAGTATTTGGCCTGTCTTCTTCATTAGAAAAGAAGGGCTATACGGGAGTATTTGGGGTTCTCATTAAGAGTAACTCGTACTAACGTAGTATACGGTAGTCACTTTATTTAGACACAAATCTTGACACACCATCAGACTAAAAGGTCCAACCAAAGATATAGAGGTAACCCGTACTACTATCGAGATATTTTGAGTACCTAATTCTCCTTGCCTCACTAAAGAATTGTTTTTAACCTTTGACAAAACCTCTTTCCTACTTACTTAGGTTTGTTCATTTTCTCTTTTTTACTTAAATATAAAGTAAGTTAGGATAATTCTTCATCACTACTTTTTTTTAGTTAGTTAAAGACACAAACTCCTTAAATCTCTGAATACAACCCACGTTTTGTTATTTCTTCCTGTATTTAGATGACATAGAGTTCATTAATGAAAAAGTCTTTGGTTCTGTTTCGTTATAATATTTATGTCTACCGTCTGTCTGTCTGTCTGTGTGTATACGTATAAGATTAAATTCGTTCATAGAGGAACTAGTACAACTATGAGGGACTTTGTTAGTACAATAAAGTGTAAAGTGGTGGAAACCCTATATCACATTACATGATAAATTTTTGTGGTGTAACACGTCAGTATGATAGAACTAAATTTAGTACCATGATGGTAAAAAATCAAGATACCAGGAACCATTTAATGAATTCGATAGACTCTAAATTGAAAAAACAAAAATGTTAACTTCATTCTAATGACAATGTATTCTAAAAAAAAAGATTTAGTCTTAAATTATTCGATCTCGTACGAATCTTAAAATCGTTTTACAGGTCGTCAACCAACGAGGTATTTATAATAAATAGTAATACGGAGTCGAAACGACAAAGATCTTATAATAAACAAAAGAGGACAGTCACTTGAAGAAATATATTTTCTTATTCATTCAGAAACTTCAGAACAAAATATTGAAAAGAATATTAACAGATGTCGTGAGGTACTATTATAGAAGTGAACCAGAATGGTGATAATAGTGTAGTGGTGTATTAGTACACTTTTATGTGAAAACGTGAAAAAGGAGAACTTTTTATGATTCTCGAGACGAACTGTATCTCATTCAGGAGTTATCCTCAAGTGGCTTTACAAGTACTTCATAATGGAATTCCTTCCCACCACTTCGAAAACTAGTGTAACGTTTGGAGACCTTTAGTCTTGTAAAAATGAGAGAAACTGACATAGTCTTTGAGTATATTAATTAATTAATACATAATTAATTAATTAGGTACATAAAGACATTAGATTATATACTGTTTCGCAACAGTTATACAGATTTATAACCATCTTTTACTATAAGTAAAATTCACAGACTTCATCACATCTTATATCAATTTTAACAAAAGTGAGTATGAAAAAGAGTTCTCTTTGAAAACAAAAACCTCTTTTTGTAGTTTGTTAACTTTATAGACAGTAGCATTAGATACAAACTAACGAAAACATTTATTCTAACTATCGAACTATCCACTCTCCCTTTCTCCCTGTCTCTTTCTCTCCCTGTCTCTATTATTCTTAGAAAAAAAATTTTCGGGGTAAAAAAAGATATCTAAAACAAAAGATATATAAACGAACTTTTCAGCGTAGATCTCGATAAGTTAGGTACAGACATGAGTTCTTCTGTGATAATGACTTCTTTTTGTCAAGTGAACCTAAATGGGAATCAACCCCCACCACTTAGTTATAAACATCTTGTTTTGACTTGACTCAACTATCAGGAAGAAGACATTGAGGAAATATCTCTCTGAGACTCAGTAAAGAACCCAGATTCTCCAGATTCAAATTTTTCGAATTACTTATCGTTGTTCACATAAAAGATTACGGAAGAAATAGAAACGAAACATAAGGATGGATTGGTGACAGAATATTTGTGAGAAAATCGAAACAAATAATTAGAGAGTTCATCGTCATAGTCGTTTACCCCGGTTGAGTGTCTACCGTTCAACCTTGAACCCGGTCTGTCGATTGCATAAGTAGGTGGCAGAAGGTCTCAATCAGTTTACACAGGTCGACCAAATCGTATTATCCTCCAAATAATTATGTTGTATCGTAGTATTAGTCACTTAACTCTGATTTAAAAGAAAGGTATCTTTAATTTGATGTGTCAGTATGACTCACAAGATGTCTTAGATACCCCTTTTTGTATTGATCAAATTTGAATCCTAAAGAGTTATAGATTGTCTTCGTAAAGGTAGTTGCCTTCGTCTTACACATAAACGGAACACCGTGTAAATTGTAAAATAAAAAGAACTTTTGAAAAGTTAGTTGTCAATTATTATGGATTAGTCAAGTCAAGTCAGCGAGTCAGTACGGGCTGAGAAACACTGGGGTACCAGACGTCGTGTGGTCCGAGGGGACAGGTAGTGGTTGAGGGTCTCGAACGAGTTTGAGTACAGGTAGTTAAGCCACTACGGTAGATTGGTAGAGTAGAAGACAGTAGGGGAAGAGGACGGAAGTTAGAAAGGGTCGTAGTCCCAGAAAGGTTTACTCAGTCAAGAAGTGTAGTCCACCGGTTTCATAATCTCAAAGACGAAGTTGTAGACAGGAAGGTTACTCATAAGTCCTTACACCAACCTAGAGGAACGTCAGGTTCCCTGAAAGTTCTCAGAAGAGGTTGTGGTGCCAAATTTTCGTAGTTAAGAAACCGTGAGTCGAAAGCAATACCAGGTTGAGAGTGAAGGTATGTACTGATGACCTTTTTGGTATCAAAATTGATCTACCTGTAAACAACCGTTTCATTAGAGAGACGAAAAATTATACGACAGATCCAACTAGTATCAAAAAGAAGGTTCCTCGTTCGTAGAAAATTAATCCCGTAAACATTTATCTGTTGGATTTTGGATATTTAGATTCACTGAACTTAAAGTGTCCCATAGTTATATTTCGGATCTTACGTTTTAAGTGTTCACGGTAATTTTTTAAGTGTTCACGGTATTGTTGGACTAAATTTATAATTTATTTCCGAACGGTTGAACGGTGTTTAAAATGTCCCTTATACAATCCGTGACAATAACAGATTAATACTTTTATTGAGACGAAGTGTATCAAGGATGGTCGTCTGTACGAGTCACTACACCTCTTCACTCCGTTAAGATTTCGATTTAACTCGTTCATTTGTTTGGTGAACGTGACTTTAATAAATTTCCTCAGGTCTTGAATTTAATCCATCTGTTTAAAAAGTTTAAATAAAGAGACCTAAACCAGAGGTTGTAATATTAGAAGTAAGTAGAATTAAGAAACTTATTAAGTAATTTTCATATTTTTGGATCTTTATTAGGATCCTATTACTATTAACTGTTACTATGGTAATAAGAACCACAGGTTGGTTATACCTTCTTACTACAGCATAACATTTCGTGTATCAGAAATGCCAGTCATCCCATATGGATTCCCTACCAGAGATCCTTAATTTATAATGGAGACGGTTAATGATCGAACCCAATCAATAAATTTAAGATATAATGTGAGGTCAATTATTTGGGACGACGACGACGACGACGATTCAACGAAGTCATCACAGGTTGAGACACTCTGGGTATCTGCCGTCGGGTGGTCCGAGGGGCGGATATATTCTAAACTTGACTTAAATCACAATTTCTCTGAGAACTCTCAGAGAACCTGTTGTGACTTATAAACAAACTTTCTGACTACGACTTCGACTTCGAGGCTATGAAACCGGTGGACTACGTTTCTCGACTGAGTAACCTTTTCTGGGACTACGACCCTTTATAACAACCGTCCTCTTCTCCCACCGTCTCCTACTCTACCAAACTACCGTAGTGACTGAATAACCTGTACTCAGACTCGTTTGAGGTCCTTTACCACTTCCTGTCCCTCCGGACCGTACGACGTTAGGTCCCCAGTGTTTCTCACCCAGTACTGAATCGATGACTTGTTGTCGAAGGTTCTTAAGAACGTTCCCAATAAACTATGTTATATTTCCAGAATCTTGGGAACCGACATTATTTTTGTTACTGACAATCTGTAATAATGTTAATAAAATGATCATTATAATCACAAGTCTAGGTCTTTCTTTACATAAATTTAGTATAAACAGTGAACGATCGAAACATTTGAACTCTTTCAACAAATCGACGAGACTGACAGTCAAAGAACCAAGAAGTATCCGTTATATAACGGAACATCTATACGATACTTCGAATTTGTCTCACAAGGAATCCTCGAACACGATATGACATTCCGTGGTTATATTAACGACCGTATCGTAAATTATTCACGATCGATAAAAATAACAACGGATAATAAAAAAATATTACAATTATAATATTTCCGAAACTCCTCTTTAAGTCTTCATACATACGATTCCGAAAAAGTTGGACTAATCTTTCAGTTCTGTATGTCTCATCTGAATCGTTGTTTGATAGGTTTATAAGTCTATAAAAACTATTGAGTACACACAGTCATTACTTTAACCAGGAAGGGATATTATATACCAATAAATAAAGAAAATTTTTAGATGTGTACTACACCAGGATTATATAATACTTATAATAATTATATTCGTTTATATATGAAATTTCCTTACTCTATGCTACAATAATTTTGATGTGTTAGTAAAAATAACAGTTGTTTTAATAACAATGATTATATATTTATGTAATATTTACCCCCCTTTCGTTACACTGACTTATACGGAGGACGGAAAGTCAGAAATCGTAAAACACTGTATCGTTATATTTCCAGATTAAGAAAAAAGTAACAAAAATAAGGATTAAAAATACCGAAAGTATCGACTTTTTCTAAATATTTAGGTTTAACATCTTTCCGTAGTATTTCACGTTATATTGTTTCATAATCTGTTCTAAAAATTCAAAAAGTGGTGAATACTTATCAAATACAGTTCAATGTAGAACGTTTAAAGGAAGAAGAGACTACTAAGTCAACCAACAAAAAGTTGGATTGACTTTGTAACGTGAAAATCTATACAATTTTGTTCCAGAAGTTTTGGGGGGTCTTATAGTAAACACATTTATAATTCTTCCAATTTTAAAACAAAGACTCCGTAATCTCGGACGTCTATACTCACAAAAAATATCCACCATATGTCGTAGAAACCGTCGTTGAGATCTTTTCCTATCTTTGTAAAGATTCGTAGATAAAAGGTCTATGAATGAGAGAGATGCCATTCTTAAAGAAAGTTTTTCGTAAATAACAGAACGGATAACAACTTTATAGTGAAAATGGAACTTTCCTACTTAATTTCACGAATGAATAAATTTCGAAACTATTCATCGTCGAGGGTCTGTTGGTGAAGATGATCTTTTTTTTTTAGTCGTTTAAACCTTGACAAAAGAAAACATTCTGTTTTTGTATTAAACGGAAATACCAGTTGTTGAGAAACGTCATGTAACGGTTTTCTGTAATATCGGTTAAGAGTGAAATAATGTATCATAATATGTCTAAAATAAAAATTTAAAAATAAAAATTGTGTCGGCATACTATAGTAGGGTGTTTTACGTTTTACAAAATACAATTTTACCTTTGGTGGGTTACTCTTGTGATGACAGTTGTAAAGACAACATACTTCACAAGTAGAAAGGACCCTATTAAAAGAATAAATTCGACTCCGTCTCACTCGTGACATATTCCGTCTCTGAGTCATTCCGTCCTACTTCTCCACCAATCAATAAGTAAATAACTTATAGTGTTTCGAATTAAAGAAGGAGTATAAATATAAATTTTATTTATATATAAAATTGAGATAAAAGAGGGACCGGGGTTACCTAGTAGAATATATAAGGACCCGAACACCGAGTGTGAAACCTTTGACGACGTTTCTAATGTAGTTTGAAACCTACATTATATACATCCTTTTAGTCGTTTTCGACTTGACCATTATTTTTCGATCAGGTAACTACCCTAGTCCTCCTTTATCGAAAAACATCGAGGGTATCCAATATTTTATAAAAGTGATAAAGTCTTTCGACAAAACCTCACTCTTCCGGTTCCTGTTCGTTTCTAAAAGAAACAACGGGAACCATGTTGTAAGATTTTAAGACTTCTTTTTGTTGACAATAAAATTAGATCTTATAGTATTTTCCTTATTAACAGGAAGGAGTTAATCAGATTATTTTTATCTAGAGGTTTGTATTATTATTATAAACAACTCTTTATCTTTATCGGTACAGTTCGTAACATGACAAAGTATTCCAAATAAAGTAAATTAAAAGTTTTATTTAGATATTACATCCGAAAGTATCCCACTGCATTTATTAGATTCCAATATCCTAACTATTCCTCATTTCGACACCATACTCAGATTCGTGAGTCTCACCACGGTACTAAGACTACTGTCGGTATAAGACGTACCGTTCCTATGTTCACCACACTCTTCTGTGTCCACGTGTGGGACTCATGTTATAAATCCCCTTCCACCATACAGTCTTTTGAGTTAACAGATCTATTTATTATAAGATTATATGAAAAAAGGTTTTTGACTTTAATTACGTTTTTAAGTACCACTTGTGTTACAATTTTAAAATTTCTGTTCTAGTGATAAAGACTAAAAAGTAAAACGGATTACAAGGAGACACCAAGACATACTGTAAAATAAATTTTGACACTATCGATTAGTAATACCTAAAAAAACGTAAAAAAATTTTGTCAAGGAAATATTTGCGAACTTCGTGAAGAAAACTGTGAACAACCTTGGTAATGATTGACTATGTTGATTAATTAGTCTTAGAGACTCCCACACCTTGTCCTTCGATTTATAAAACTCTTAAGGACTCAATCTAAAACGTTTATGATTAGGTACTAAGAAAGAGGACGAAACAAAAGACCACCACTACAGTCTATTTAATTGGTCATCCCGTGTTACTAAAGTAATGTGTTTGGGCAACGTCCTTGTACTAGATAGAATTGAACAGACAGAACTTAAAATCTCATTGTTACTATTCACTGTCGGGAATTTCTATATCTTTAATAATGCATACATAAAGAACCTGTATCTTAACAACCCCCGTGTATCACTCGTAAATAATTTTGTGTCGTCAAAAAATAATCTACCGTAAATAAAAAGGAAGAACTATATAAAAATAACTCTCTATTCCTTTAACCGTATCCTATTAATTCTGAACTTTGTAACATAACCTTGAAGATTACGACTTCTTTTACTTCTGTCGGTATCGTTCAATAATTATTCGTTTTTACCATACAAGATATTTTGATCATACTAGATCTCAACGGAAGTTAGTACCGATGATGTTTCTGACGTGTGGAAAGTGATGACAGACGAGTTACAATATAAGGTTCAAAGTGTGAAATTTCTCGTGGAGTCAAAGATTCTCCGTGGGACCTGTGTCTCTTTTTCTTTTTCCCTTTCCGTATCTAAAGACAATGTTTGTCTTCACCTACGTTGGGTCCCCCTTTATGAACTACAGAGACTTTTAGTTAAAGGGATGTCTTTTTCGTTACTAATAGACTCACAAAAATATAAAGTAACACGGAATACCCCAATATAAAAGGATTGGATATCGAATATCTCGAACCAATCAATATATAAAAAATCTTGTTTTCGTATTGAAAACGAACCAATAACGATTGATGTTCTATGACGTCAAAGTCGATTACTCCTATCTTAGGATTACTCTTTTTCTTTTGATTTGTTTCTCCTCGTTAAATTAAACTAGAAGAGGATTCGTATAATTAGGTCTGAGGTAGGATTATACACTCATTTGTTATACTAATTTTCGTTTAGATCGTTCGTGTAATGATTACAAGTTGTAGTCAGTGAGAAAAACCATGTATAAACAACCCTTTAAATGTCGGTGTAGTATTGTTTGTCCCCGAAGGGTCCATCGAGTCTACCATTTCTTAGACGGACGTTACGTCCTCTGGGTCCAAACTAGGGACCCAACCCTTATAGAGGACCTCTTCCCTTTCCGATTGGTAAGGTCATAAGACCGGATCTTCTAAGGTACGTGTCTCCTTGGACCGGTCGATGTCAGGTACCCCAGAGTTCCTCAGGTTGTGTTGATTTTCGGATTGTGAAATTGTAAGTATTGTTTCTTCTATAGTTCCTTGGTTAAGGATGTGTAAACACCTTGGGTTAATACACAGAATAAGACAGAAAAGAGAAAAACTGAATATGCAAATTGTTTTATTGATTTATTTGACAGGAGTTATAGTGTAATAAATCAATGAAATACAACTTCATATGTTCGTTGACAGAATCACTGTACCAACGGATGTCTCCAGGCAGATCAGTTCCGATACCAAAAAGGTCACCAGTACATGCCTACACTCTCAACCTGATATTTGTTTCGACTCGTGACTTCTTAACTACCAAAACTTGACACCACAACCTCTTCTGAGAACTCTCAGGAAACCTGTCGTTCCTCTAGGTCGGTCAGGTAAGATTTCCTCTAGCAAGGACCCACAGGAAACCTTCCTTACTACGATTTCGGCTTTGAGGTCATGAAACCGGTGGAGTACGTTTCTCAACTGAGTAACCTTTTCTGAGACTACGACCCTCCCTAACCCCCATCCTCCTCTTCCCCTGCTGTCTCCTACTCTACCGACCTACCGTAGTGGCTGAACTACCTACACTTAAACCCACTTAAGACCCTTTACCACTACCTGTCCCTCCGGACCGTACGACGTTAAGTACCCCAGTGTTTCTCAGCCTGTGCTGACTCGTTGACTTGACTTGACTTGACTACGAACCTCTCTGTTGTCAAAATCGACTGTGTATTATATTGACACAACATATACTAAGGTACTAGTTCTAAATAAAGTCGATGGACAACGACGGTAATTTTGTTTGTTTGTTTTGTTTTGTTTTGTTTTTGTCTTTTCTGGAATCACCACATTTTTATTAAATAATAAACAGTACCAAGACTCGTGACAAATCCGATTTAAACCGTCCGGTTTAAATTCAGTGTTAGTGGACCCCTTAGTCCACCCCGACTTTTCTGGTTGAACGCAGAATAGATGGTGTCATAAAGATGTACATTGGAGAAATATATATGAAGTTGCCAAGATACTTCTAGATGTTCTGGAAAATCTTGATTGTGAGTTTTTTCTACAGGAAAAGTAATATTCCCTGACCTTACGTTTTCATCCTTCAGTTCTTTGTGGACCTCATTGTCCGTTTAAACCGGAACCTTACACCTTACTTCGTCCCGTTTCTGATTATCTCAAAACGGTTCTTTTACGTGACCAGTATCGTTTGTGGGAGAAGGTTGTTGTGTTCTCTTCTGAGATGTGTACCTGTAGTGGTCTACCAGTTGTGGCTTTAGTCTGACTAGTATAAGATACGTCGGTTTTTACCTCTTCGAGATATGTCAGTTGTTTTTGTTCTGACTCTCGACTGACACTGAGTCTAGTACTTGAGGAATAATGGTTTAAGTCTGAGTTTAACTTCTATCATCCCTTTTGGCGATCTGGTAATTCCATCCTGGAGTTAGTTTAGGGAATACTGACATGTCACCTTCACTCTTTATCTAAATTCCAGGATCTAGACTATCTGTCTCACGGACTACTTGATACCTTACTCTAAGTACTGTGACATGTCCTCTGTCCCTAGTTCTGGTAAGGGTACCTTTTCTTTGCGTTTTTTCGTTTTACCGACAGACTCCTCCGGAATGTTGATCGACACTTTTCTGCTCTCCACTTTTTGTTTCCTCTTTTCCTTTCTATATTCGTAGACTTACGTCTCAAGGTTTCTTATCGTTCTTCTCTAATCTTTCGGAAGAAGTCACTAGTTACGTTTCTTTATCTCCTTTTGTTGTCTTTCCCTTTCTGATCTCTCGAGAAGTTCTTTTAATCTCTATGGTTCCCTTGCAAAGTACGTTTCTACCCGAGGTATTTCCTGTCTTTACCAGACCTGGATTGTCTTCGTCTTCTATAATTCTTCTCCACCGTTCTTATGTGTCTTCTTAACATGTTTTTTCTAGAAGTTCTGGGTCTATTAGTGCTACCACACTAGTAATTAGATCTCGGTCTGTAGGACTTTATACTTTAGTTCGCCCGGAATCTTTCGTAGTGATGCTTGTTTCGATCACCTCCACTACCTTAAGGTCAACTCGACAACGTTTAGGACTTTCTACTACGACACTTTCACGACGTGAGTTATACAGTCGTCTAAACCTTTTGAGTCGTCACCGGTGTCCTGACCTTTTCCAGGTAAAAGTAAGGTTAGGGTTTCTTTCCGTTACGGTTTCTCACCAGTTTGATGGCGTGTTGACGTGAGTAGAGTGTATGATCATTTCATTACGAGTTTTAAGAGGTTTGGTCCGAAGTCGTTATGCACTTGGCACTTGAAGGTCTACAAGTTCGACCAAAATCTTTTCCGTCTTCTTGGTCTCTAGTTTAACGGTTGTAGACGACCTAGTACCTTTTTCGTTCTCTCAAGGTCTTTTTGTAGATAAAGACGAAATAACTGATACCATTTCGGAAACTGACACACGTAGTGTTATTTGAGACCTTTTAAGACTCTCTTTACCCTTATGGTCTCGTGGACTGGACGGAGAATTCTTTAGACATACGTCCAGTCCTTCGTTATCAATCTTGACCTGTACCTTGTTGTCTGAACAAGCTTTATCCTTTTCCTCATGCAGTTTCGACATATAACAGTGGGACGAATAAATTGAATATACGTCTCACGTAGTACTCTTTACGACCTGACTTTCTTTGTGCTCGACCTTAGTTCTAACGACCCTCTTTATAGTTAGTGCAGTCTATACATCTACTGAGGTGGGAATACCGTCTTTCACTTCTCCTCGATTTTTGGGAGAACTACTTTCACTTTCTCCTCTCACTTTTTCAACCGAATGTCGAGTTGTACGTCTTTTTCTTCTAGTACCGTATACCAGGGTAGTGAAGCACCCGTTATCTACCCCTTTGTCACCTTTGTCACAGTGTGAAGTAAAAAACCCCGAGGTTTTAGTGACGTCTACCACTAACGTCGGTACTCTAATTTTCTGCGCATGAGGAACCTTCTTTTCAATACTGGTTGGATCTATCGTATAAGTTTTCGTCTCTGTAATGAAACGACTGATTCCAGGCAGATCAGTTCCGATACCAAAGAGGACACCAGTACATGCCTAAACTCTCAACCTGACACTCCTTCCGACTTACGACTTCTTAACTACGAAAACTTGACACCACAACCTCTTCTGAGAACTCTTAGGGAACCTGACGTTACTCTAGGTTGGTCAGGTAAGACTTCCTCTAGTCGGGACCCTAAAGAAACCTTCCTTACTACGATTTCGACCTTGAGGTCATGAAACCGGTGGAGTACGTTTCTCAACTGAGTAACCCTTTCTGAAACTACGACCCTCCCTAACCCCCGTCCTCCTCTTCCCCAACTGTCTCCTACTCTACCGACCTACCGTAGTGACTGAGCTACCTGCACTTAGACTCACTTGAGATCCTCAACCACTACCTGTCCCTCCGGACCGTACGACACTAAGTACCCCAGTGTTTCTCAACCTGTGCTGACTCGTTGACTTGACTTGACTTGTTACTGACAGGGGTTCTTCATCTTTCGTATATAGTCAGAAGAATTGTGGACACCATTCTTACATCAACGTCAGTTCGTTTATTATGGTCTGGTCAAAGTTCTTCTCTCCTTTATCGGAGTTGGAGAACAACTCTTCTCACCGTACGTACATGTTCCCACCTTCGTCACGACTACGAGTCAAAGTCTCCGGTGGATCGAGACACAAGACGGTGTCGTTAAGTGTAAAGGGGTTTAACGTTTTATGTAAGTGGAGAGGGGTCTCTCGGTGTCGGGTAATACTTTAGTCAAGGTTCAGTTCCTAGGACAGTAGATTTAGTTCGGGTATACACCTATTCTGAGGAGTCCCAGTAAACAAGTCTACATTCTTGAATCCACAGTATAGGTTATATTTTATACACCATAACCTAAACACTGACTCATAAACCGTCTCCGGACTTACCACTACTTCACTAACAATTACTTCTAACGATACTCTCTGACCTCTTCATCAAATTCATAACCGTCTTTTTAATTCAACTAACAAACTCCAATGAATTTCCTATCTTCATGGATTACTTGAGACATATACCAAACGTTCTAAAGGACCGTTGTAAAACTTTTGTAAAAAAAGTCAATACTCTGTACTAATATTCTCTATTTTCTTAATTTCCTCCTTGAAAAGACACAAGTTGTCTTGGTTCTTCTTTATAAAACTTGGTCTAAAACGATCCAACTTTTTATTGTGATAAAGAGTAAAGGTCAATGAGTTTAGATGTTTTCTAAGAGTTATATTCTTTATCGAAGTCTTGTTTCTAGTTTAACTTCGAAACCGTCGTTTTACGCCTGAGTCTCAATTCTAGTTTAGTTACCATATTGAAATTATGACGAACAATTCTTGTGACTCTCTAAATTCAGTCACGGAACATCTGGGAAAACCGGTCTGTTTTCGGAAGTTTCTTACATTTTTTATAATAGGGTCTCGTAGGACTTACAGTTGGGTATCATCTCTCACCGGATTTTTCTGGACACCAGTACCGTAAAAAAAAATCACATCACCTAATATTAAACTATGGAACCTTTGTGTGTCACAAAAATTCCATCAACTTAATCTAACCTATTATTACCTCTTTCTTCCAAATTTTACTTCTCTGAAAATCCGGAAGTTAAAACACAACCGTCCCACTTCCGACTTTTACGGTAAGTCGATATTTATATCCGGTAAAGAATACGTTTTTCTACTAGATTTTCTGTCTCCGTTTTCGAATTCCTACCTCGAAATCAGTCAGTCAAGTCAGTGAGTCAGTACAAACTGAGAAACACTGGGGTACCTGACGTCGTGTGGTAATAAGAAAAGACAGGTAGTGGTTGAGGTCCTCGAATGATTTAGAGTACAGGTAGTTCAACCACTAGGGTAGGTTGGTAGAGTAGGAGACAGCAGAGAAGAGGAGTACGGAAGGTAGAAAGGGTCGTAGTCCCAGAAAAGGTTACTCAGTCAAACATAGTCCACCGGTTTCATAACCTCAAGATCTAAGTCGTAGTCAGTAAGGTTGCTTATAAGGTCTGACTAAAGGAAATCCTAACTGACCAAACTAGAGGAACGTCAGGTTCCCTGAGAGTTCTCAGAAGAGGTTGGGGTGTCAAGTTTTCGTATTTAAGAAACCGTGAATCGAAAGAAATATCCAAATTCTTACCTCGAATCTCTGTATCTTTTAGTGAGGGTCCCATGTCTGACCTAGGATTAGTTTATTAAAAAAAAACAAGTTTTCATTCTAGAGACTCTTGTCTCCGAAACGGTAACACCCCACTTAGTCAGAAAATAAATATATATATAGAAATGGTTCTAAATTACATGTAAATAAGAATTGACCATCTTGTATATTATATCTATAAAGTCTGACTTATTTATTATAAGCAATTTGTTTTTTTTTTTCCTTTTTTCCTTCTTAAATGTAGTTCAAAATCGATGTGGCAAACTTTATGTTTATACGTCTAAAATAATGACTTTTTTTAGAGTTGACGTAAAGAAGTAGTCTTAGAAGTTTACTTAGATCTTGAAAAAGTGTTTTTGTTTTGTTTTGGGTCTTTTTTTTATTTGAGACAATTACCCGACGACCCTGTAGTTTCTGAAAAATGTCTCTGGATATGTTTTAGCATGGCTCCTCGTTACAGACCGTTCTCTAATTTATCGACACAGAGAGAAACACATCCAGTGGTTGAACAATTGAGTAGTATGATATTTTCCCATCAACCTTCCCCCTGGTTTGACCCTGTAGGTTCCCATACACGTTGCATGTTAAGTAAGTGTATATGTACACCGTTACGTCGTCGACGTCGATTACCAATTTTGGTTAATATTCTCCACTAGAGTCCCAATAAGTATGTCAGTTTCTCCTCTCTTTCTCCAGTCCCACAACATCCGAACGTGTACTATGAAACTCCCTTTTCGAAAAGAAAAAGAGGAGTTGTAAATTAGTTTTTATAAAAATTTTTGATGTCGAACGACGAATGGGTCACAAAAGAGAACAAATAAGACGTTCACTTTACCAACGTTTGAAATCGGTCTCCCACCCAACACCGTTTAGCAGACGTTTATAACGGTATTTGTTAAAGAGGGTAAGGTCTACAAATACTACGAGGGTGTTATTCTCCACCTCGGATAAAGGGGATGGGACTTAGACTTTATTGGAACACTGAACGGAACGGGTTACTTCATATCGTCTTCAAGAAACTGAGAAGTCAAGTCCGAAATTCGTTTAACCTTTGACCGTGAGAGAGACTCTCGAGACTTGGGGATGTGTTCTTCAGGTTGAGAAGACGACTTCTCTGTACACCTCTTCCCACCTTCACCACCATTCAAGGTATGTAAGACAGACTCAAGGACCGACTTTCGTTGGTCCACTAATGAGGTCGACTGGGGATGTACTTGGGTCCAGTTAGGTTTCTTCGTACTTTTTAGATTTTTCTTTTGATTTGATAAAAAAAACTAAGTTTTCGATACCATAAGTAAACATAACTATACATCGTTTAATGATGTTTAACTCTCCGAATTTGTATATAAATCAAAAAGACAAGGGACCCAGTCCTCAGTCCAGTACTGGAACGACTCAGGAGACGTCTCCTAGAGTGTTCCGATGTTAATTCCACAGTCTGGTAGGTTCGGAACTGGTCATTCTTAGGTGAAAGTCTGGGGAAACCCAACAACTGTCTTGAGTAAAGGAACGTCGACATATAGACTCCGAAGAAAAACTAATAATCGGTCTCTGTAGAGAGCATTCAGGATCTCCGGGGGGTCTCAAGGGACTTTGTACCGGAAGAGGTAACTGTCAAGTCTTCAACCGATAATAAAGAACGAGATTAGACGATTCTGTCTCAGAATATATTACATGTACTTGGTTTCCACTATAGTGTAGTGAAGACGATATATTACATTGGATTAGTTCTCTCACTATCGAGTAACGGAAACGGTATATGACAATCTTCAGTGTCTAAGGTGGACGTGAATTACCCTCCCCTAATGTGTTCTCATCAACGACCAGTGGAATCTACACAGAAGGTGTCGGTAACAAAATCTATTGAACTTTTCGTCGATATCCATCATTTTGAGGAAGAGAAGTCGTCGTTGGGAAACTCATTTCAAATAGTAAAAATCAGTAAGTTCATTTCTGGGATCAGTCTCTTTGGTGAGATAATCGACAAAATGTTTTAATTTCTTTCGTAGAAAAATTATCTTCAGAACCGATGTCATATATTCATCTCTGACGAGGGGTAGTTGTAGTCGTCCACTCTTCATGGTTGAGATCTTTTAGAAATCCAGACTGTCCGCAACTCGAGTCCGACTCGTCACAAGATAGATATAAGACGAAAGTCTAAGTTCTAAGCCCGTGTAAGAAAATTTCGGTCCTGGTATAACCCTTTTATGTAGTAAAGTTTAGAGTTCTTCCTTCAAGTCTTTTTTTAATATCATTAGGTGTAGTAGACTGTAATCTATTGGAACTTTAGATTTTCGGTTCCCAACACTGTTCAATATAGTATCCCGAGAAACTTACGATGTTGAAAATATGATTATACCTCGGTGAAGTTCACCTCTATCTTTTTTAAACTTAGTCTGACTAAGAGAGTGTACATTTCTATTCAGGGTCCCTTACGAAAGTAGTTTCCTGACAAACGTTTCTACCGTCCTAGTTGTACGTAGAAAGTCCAAGTCTAATATTTTGTCGTACGACAACGTTCTTGAGACGACGTCTCCAACGAAGTACCGTTTGTCATTGATATTGAATATACAAATTTGAGATGTTATTGTAATCTATTTTCTGAGAAATACACGTAATGAGTCGTGAGTTTTGTTACGGTAAATTTCTTTATTACCCCTTTTCACTCAGATTCTCTCAAATTTTTTTACGGTTTAAATACGTCGACCTTCAGTGTCTCGACACTGAGCTTGAAGTAAGTAAAAGTAGTCCGAGGTTTCGGGTATACCAAAAAAGGGTAATACTACTTGATAAATAAATGAATAGGAGTGTTCATCGACTACTGTTTTGAAAACCCTTCCTAAAATAAAATAGCGACGTTAGATTCCAAAGGAGAATAACCTTTGACTATTATCTCTATTCCTTATCTAAAAGGTACCAAGGGAAGTTTCTTGACTCTAATATCTACCGTCACTATGAAAGTAAGGTTTACGTAGTGTAGTGACTATAGACCTTTACATGAAAAACAAAAATTCAGTTTTTCATTTCAAACTAATAGATTTGATTTATTCTTCTGGAACTGGGGTAGTCGTATCGACCTACTAAAATGGTTAACATCACCATTATTTTTAGTCACCGTAAGATTTGTGTCTCCTGACTTTTCTTCTTAGTTTATTTAACTCAAAATCTTTTCATTAAGATTCAAATACTTTTTGTTTTAGTTAGTCAACCTCTTCTTTACACGTCACTTCCTTAGTAGTGAAGATAAGAGTATTTATTTCACACTTTTCAGAGAATGACGACTACTCTCCTCTCAACGATACGAAGTGTGACGTTTTGAAGTATCTTGACGACTTGAAGTTAGTCTGATCGATGTCTGTCGATGCTTTTGAGTTCTTATGTCATTAAGAAGATCCTAGTGGTGTCCTCGGTCTTATTTCTTCTTTCCTCAAATGTGGGAGGTCAAACTGGATCTACATCGAAGTTTTATCCGAATTGTTAGGTGAGTAAGTAAAAAAAAATAGTACGTAGCCATAATGTTAAGGATGATACACGGTGGACATAACTCTATTCGTGATCCCTATGTTACCATTCGTTCTGTGCGGACCAAAGACGAAGTATATCGAGTGCCATATTCCCTCGACTTTTTCTCCTGTTCACTTGTCGGTAAACGTCATGTCACTTTGTCCAGTTCACGACACGACATACTTGGTATTTCCCTCTCTTCTATATGCAGTCACTTCCTAAGGACGTTCTTTAGTGTGTATACCACTTTGGCTCATTACTAGTCATCTACCGATCCAACTCTTCTGAACCCTTCTGTCAAAATCTTTACTAAAGACACTTCTGAATCACCACTCCCTTTCACTCTATCTAACCTCTTCATATTACTTAATATTGGACCACCTCGGGTTCATATTTCCTCACTCATTGGTCTCCACTACGACCTCATCATCCGGTCTCGTTCACACAGAACACTCTGAAGAGTTCCGTTACCCTTCCTCAAACATATTACCTTTCGTGACTCCCCTTCTCTTTACGAGTCTAATAAAGACTGATGACAAATCTTTTAGTTAATCCCAACGGTTGTACGTGACTCTGATCATGACATCGACAACGTAATATCTTAGTTATCCTGAACTACTAAATGATATCTTAACTACACCTCCTCCTTAGTTCTTCGGGGAAATGATCTAGTGACCTAATTGGTTTCTACACCTACCGTCCTGATCACTTACGTATCCTTTAGGTCCTCCTCCTCGTCCGAACCCCTAATTCCTATCCCACTCCATTACCCGAGTTAATCCCGTTCTTTTCTATACACTCCCATATGACTCTTGGTGACTTTATCCTCAAGTCATACAAAATAACAAAGAAAACTTACCGTGATACCGAAAATTCTTTAATTTACAAAATTTTACAAATTACAATAGTTGTAATGAAGATAAAGACGACAATATCTGGTAGGAGTTGAATACTACTAAGTTGTCTTATTAAAAAACTGAAATGTTACCATGTCTCCATTATACGTAAATTATCTTTGGTATGGAACTTAAAACATAAAAGAGAAAAGGACCCGATCGTTATACGTCATGTTATGTGAAAGTACCACGACCAGTCGCCGTCGAGGGAAGTCGGAGTACTAACGTTCACATTTGTTGACTAAATCCGAATGTCGGTAAGACAAAAAGTGAAAGACATACTATAAGTTATTTAATGTACTCTATGGGTTGTAAAATTATATTTTATCCGAAACACAATCGACATCGGATTACATTTACACGTTCGTACAAACTCCATCCCTTTCGATTCGATACTACAAACCATTTAATTCGTACAATGTAGGTAAAAGTTAAATACTACTAAAATAGTACTACATTGGGGTAGTATTCATCTCCTTCTAGACATACCAATAGTACTGGTATCGGACGTCAAAACTTGTAGAGGTTTCACGATCCGACACATGATTAGTTAATATACTGAAGTTATAAATACCAGTAGGATACCCCATCCGTGATACTCTTTTGGTTCCGAATCTCTCTAATATATTGAATGGATTACAGTGTGTGTATTATTTCGTTCCTGAACTTAGGACAGACAACAGTTTGAGACACAAGTATTTCCGATTGAAACATCAATCTTCTTCTTTTTAGGTAAATCCTTCTTTTGTCTATAACTACATCAACGACAATTCAAGGTTTACGGTGAAGATGTCTCTTTTTGTATTGTAGTTCGGGTGGAATTTCTCGTATGTGAAATCACTTTCTCCGTCTTTCGTTCGTATATGATAAAGTACTTCAGACACTTTTGACGAAACGCCCCTGATCCAGTCACCGACACTTCTTTGTTGTCTGTTCTCCGAAAATAGTTTCACTTTATTCCCTTCCACTTTATTCACTTCATTCATTCCGGTCCTTTAAGAAGATTTTTCACTTACAGTATCTTTGTTATATCTCGTGTCATGAAACATACCTAGACCGTCTTAAAATCTTAGCGTTTTAGTGTGGCACTATACCCTTACCATTCCTTATATCGACTTCTATTAGTCTTCAGTCTTTTAATTTTCTAACTGACGGTCTCATTCTACAAAACCAAAATGACATCTTAATTTATAATCTTTTTAAAACTTACTTCCTTACTGTAATAATCTAAATATATAGATCTGTCTAGTAAGGTCATCGGTTTATTTAAACATCCCATATACCACATCTCTGGGACAAGTATCTCAAACGTATGATCGAGCTTAAACCAGTGTCTTCACAAATGGGTGTTATTACCTTTTGTTTTGTTCCGTATATACGTCGTTCGTTTTGAAACTTACACTTATAAAAGTTTACCCTGTTTTTAAGAGGTCGAAGAGTATCATGAGTGGAGAGGTCTCAAAAAATCTCGACAGACGAAGTGAATAAATACAATGGTTCGACCAGGGAATTAATTGTTGTAAATACCATCACTCTTTACTTTACTATTTCTAGATTTAAATCCTAATTTCGTCGTTTTTCTGATGTCTATCCAATTTCTATAGTTTATGTCTTTAACTTCAGGTTTCTTAACTCTGTCCCTTATTTTAACTACTTAGTGGTGTTTACTATTCTCTGTTCAAGTTCCACCTACTCAAGTGGGAGACTCCGAAACGTGAGACCGATCTTTTCCTCTCGTTCCTACCTTCACTCTCTTTGTGACTGAAATTTCCCACCTAAATCCTTCTCATCAAGTGTTTCCTCTGAAACTCCCACTCGTCCACACGCCAGAGACAGAGACAAGAGTGTAGACACGTTAAACTGACCCTTATTACTAAATCTTTTTTTTATTATTCTCTCTTCCTTTACTGAGGTGTATATGGTCGTTACAAGTATCTAATAACATCTCAAAGATAGTCGAGTAAAGTTGGTGGTGGAAGACTCTCCACTTGTCCTCTCGGTCATTTGGGTCTATTACGTATACTCGTAGAGGTCACCCGATTTTGTACCCTGAGAAGAATTTGAACTATAACATATCCAAATACAAGTATAAATAAATCATCTTTACCCCGTTAACCTAAAAATTTTTGATCAATGAATTTAGTATGTGTTATATATAATTAACTAAGAATGACAATTTTTATAGGTTTATGAAATCTTCATGTTTCTCGTTTTTTACTTTTAGAGGAATGTGGGGACTGGGGGTTATAAGGAGACGAAAGAAGGATTCAACCGTATACAACATCAAATATCAAATCATATATAAAGGGATCTATAAAAGGTTATGAAAATATACTTTCACACGTTTAGTAAAGGTTAAACTTAAGATACGATATGTAATTTAAAAGTATAACACATCACTTCTTAATTGGAATGGGCTTCTCTTCAGACCCGAAAAAGGAACTAATGACTTCTTACTCGAGATTCCGGAACCTTATAGGACGGACTGTCCTGACAGAAACACACATACCCCCGAAACCGGTGACCTGTAAGATTGTCACACTAAATACTACCCGTCAGACTCGACGTTGTATCGTTAAGGTTGAAGGTATTCTGGACTACTGATTTCCATAATCGAATTGAAAATCCTCCCCGAACTCTGATACGTCCGTCATGCACAATTTCGGGGTCATTTTTGAAACCTGTGGTTTCCACTCGAAGGAACCACTCGTCGGCAGACACGTCTGACAGAGTCGTACTGGTTTGGTAGGTACTGAACCACCTCTCTCCTGTTGACCTTCGATGTACAAACCTGGAAACACCTAAGATGAGACACACAGATCAGAGAACCGAATAAAATTAGAGATAGAAAATAGGAAGTTGTTGCACATTACACTCGCATTGTCGAAAGTCACTCAAAATATGAGGAAAATCGATTAACAACTTACCAAACTCCTTGGGTATCTTGAACCTGGACCATAGGTTTCACTCCTACCAAAACACCCCATGACACGGGAGTTTGGAGTGACAACTTTATTGAAGTCCACGTACATTTGTTCCTGGATTTCTAATTCAAATCTATATATGTTCCAAGATCAAAGAAGATAAAAAGGTTTTCAAATAAGTGATAGATACAAAAAAGAAAGGTAAGACTTAATTTCTTAATTGAACAGTCTTAGTAGACTCTTATATACAAATCCTATCGAAACTTAAACTAATTGTACTCTAATAAAAAACCCTTATACATCTAAAATGTAAAACACTTAAAACATACAGATAAATAAGAAAAACCAAATAATCGTAAATGAAAACAAATTTATCCATTATCAATATTATCCTACCCGAAGGGTCCACCGTGTCACTATTTTTTAGGTGGACGGTTACATCCACTGTATTCTCTACTCCCAAGTTAAGGATCCAGTCCTTCTAAGAGACCTCATTCTTTACCGTTGGGTGAGGTCATAAGAACTGACCTTTTAAGGTACCTGTCCCCTCGGACGGTCCGATGACAGGTATCCCAGTGTTTCTCAATCTATGTTCACTCACTGACTCACTGACTCACTGCGTGTGTCAATATAATCCATATAAGGATTTACAAACACCAAACCCACGATCAGTTTCATTATAAAAGGGGAAAAAGAATAATAAATAAAGATAACATATTTTATCACTAAAGAATATATATAAAATAGGATTATAATGATTTTTATTAAAAATCGAAATACTTTCAAAGTTCATTAAAAAGAACCTAATATAACCTCCTCTTACTAGAGTAGATATTTTAGACTGTCAAAAGAGAAAAAATTTATACATTTCTATATAAATAAAAAGATTTAAATGATGAAACGGATCTTAGAGGTCGTTCTATAACTGATTACTGTCATCATCAACCATATATATTAAAAAAGGAATCAAGTCACATTAAAAATTTTGATGAACGGGAATTTATATTCAAATTGACCTTTCGAGACCGTATGTCTACAATAGTTTATTTTCTTCTAAGGAAGATCAAGATTGAACGATTCTATAAAAATTTGTTTTTAATATAGGTTACGAAAAGTGTAGATGTCCTACCAGTTTTCATAAAAAAGAATTAGATGATTACATCACTTGGTATTATATACTAAAAGGATTACGATCTGGGAGGAATATAAAACATCTTTCTTTAGGAAAAACTAATCTTACATAAGGAGTAGATTAAAACAACAATCCTGAATACGATTGAACACCTTAATAGAACCTTAGTAAAGTAGTAAAATGTATAAGACTTTTGAATTACTACAACCGTGTATAACCATGGGACGGACAGAAAACTTATATTATCGATACTTCGTAACTTAATACATAAAAAATAGTGATATGGACAGATTATATATATATTATATATTAATATAATATATAATATAAATTATATGTATTAATATATACATATGTATATATATATATATGCCGAAGGGTTCACTGCGATCACCATATCTTGTGTGGACGGTTACGTCTTCAGGATTTCTCTGTGTCCAAGCTGGAGACCCAACCCTTTTCGGGGACCTCTTCCAGTACCTTCGGGTAATGTCATAAGAACGGACCTCTTAGGGAACCTATCTCCTCGGACCACCCGACGTCAGGTGTCTCAACGTTTCTCAGTCTGTCTTGACTTCGTTGAATCGTGCGTATGTGCGTATGTACATATATCGAATGAGAGACACACACACGTATCTTATCATTCTCTAAGAAATCATTAAAGAGAAAAGATAAAGTGTTAAGAAGACTAAAAAGAGTTTAAAAATGATGCCAAAAAGTAAAATCGTTAAAAATATCACGTCTAATAATTATAAACAATAACGTTCTCGATGAGACAAAAAACCTCTTACAATTAAATTTTTTTTAAGATAAATAAAAACCTAAAAAGTCTAAAAAAAGATTTCAGTTGACAAGAAACGAATGTCTCAATACCTTATTAGTTACATACATGTACTAGAAAGTAAAATTTGTACTTCATTTTAATAGGTGAAAATTAACTGTCAGTGTCCCTGATCTACTTTTTACGTTTATATCTTGGTGGTAGTTAAGATGGAAGACGTAGTCTAGTAGATTGTAAATGTCTTTTTAAACAGAGTTTGTATTATTTATGTCCTATAGAACAAATAGAATAAGTAAGAGAAAGTCAAGTAACAGAAAGAGGTCTACAGACCACTAGACACCAAACGGTTAGACTCAAACCTCGTTTCCTGATTCGTCTAATTAGTCTCATAACTCTTTGTCAAATAAAGGTGTATACTTTTAGAGACAGTGGTTATCGGGAGAGACTGACAGACCCAACCGATACTCCAAGTACAAATGGACGCCCTACGGTGTCCGTTCGAAATGAAACCCCACACAATTCTTTTTCTGATTGTCTGATCAGTAGAACAGGATAAACCCGTACCACACACGAACCACCGAGTGAGTACAGACTGAGACGCTCAGGTACCTGAAGTCAGGAGGTCCGAGGAGACAGGTAGCATAAAGGGTCCGTTTTTATGACCTCACCCGACGGTAAAGGAGGAGGTCCCCTAGTAGGGTTGGGTCCCTAGTTTGGGAGTAGAGAATGTAGAGAACGTGAGTGTCCCGCTAAGAAATGGTGAGCGTGGTGGACTTTTTGGGTACGAGAGTGGTTAATGGTCTTATTTTTCAAAACGGAACTGAACCTTTGTGGTGTTTAGTAAAAGGAAAGGAGAGAAGGGAAAGATGAGAAGGGGATAGGGAAATCGGATTGAATCCAACGTTTGACCTTAATCGAGTTCGAAACGAGACGAAAAGAGAGTCTAGTGGTCGTTGTGGGATTCTCGGAGTCTTTACAGGGACGACGAAGAACAAGTCAGTCTTGTTCCCTTCTCTTTCTCGAGTCGTAAGGTTTTGAAATCAGGATCAATCCATTTTAGAGGTCCTCGGAGAGACTGAGACATGTCAGATTGAGACGTAAAAGTCTTAGTAATTTTAACAAACTTAAATGTCAGGTCGAAAAGAAGTATAAAACCCACGATACAAAAAAAATTAATTAAATAAATAAAATTAACCTCCGATTAATGAAATGTTATAACATCACCAAAAACGGTAAGTAACTGTACTTAGTCGGTGTCCATATGTACACAAGGGGTAGAACGTGGGGGAAGGGTGGTGGGACGGGTAGGGTAGGGAGTCCCAGTTAGGTCACGAGGTCGGGACTCGTAGGACAGAGTACGTAGTTTGGACCCGACCGCTAGACAAAGTATATACTCTTATTATGTACAAAGTTACGATAAGAGAGTTCAGTAGGGTGGGAGTGGAAGAGGGTGTCTCAGGATAATATGTCTCACTTTATTCAGTCTTTCTTTTTGTGGTTATGTCATATGACTGTGTATATATACCTTAAATCTTTATACCATTGCTACTGGGCTATACTCTCTGTAGTTTTCTCTGTGTCTACATTTCTTGTCAGAAAACCTGAGACGTCCCGATACCAAAAAATTAAAACAAAAACCGATCAATTTATACAGACATTAAACCGAAAGTCCACCAAGAGTTTTAAAGACAAGACGACTACTGTGATAGAATAAAAGGTAATATAAGACGCGAACAATATGAATTTTGTATAAAAAGACATTAAAAATTTCCTAAACCACGTCTTTTATCTAAACTACTACCACGATATAGATATAAGAAGTAGAACAGGAATGATATTAGTTAATTAGTTCTCACCTATGAAAATGAAGTACAACTTTTACTCTCTAGAAAATATACATAATTAGTAAATATTGAAATATTTTAAGTATTAATATAGATTTAAGTATGGAAAGACAGTAAGTTTCCATTACAATCAGTAACACAATCAGTCCCAAGAGGTCTCTTTGTCTTGGTTATTCTATATACACACACACATATACATATATATATCTATATATATATCTCTCTCTCTGTCTGTCTGTCTGTCTGTCTCTGAATAAAATTCTTTAATAGAGTTGTCAACATCCCCGACCGTTCACCTTTTAGACGTTCAGTCCGGTCATCCAACCTCTGGGTCCTTTCCAAATTACAAAGTCGAATTCAGATTTGTATCAGACCTCCATCATAAGACAGGAGGACCCCCTTGAAGTCAGAAAAAGAGAATACTGAAAATCAATTAAATTTCTCCGGGTAGGTGTAAGATCTCCTATTAGACAAAATGAGTTTCAGATGGTTGAATTTACAATTAGAGTAGAAAGTTTTATGGAAGTGTCTTTGGAGGTCTGTCGCACAAACTGGTTTACAGAATCATCACACCAGGTCGGTTCAAACGGGTATATTAATTGGTAGTGGTAGTATTTATAAGTCATTGTATGTTTAATGTCAATGTACCGAAAGGTGCACCGTGTGACCATTTCTTAAGCGAACGGTTAAGTTCTCTACACCCAAGTTGGGGACCCAACCCTTCTCGGGGACCTCATCCTTTACTTCAGTTGAGGTCACAAGAACGGGCCGTTTAAGGTCCCTGTCTCCTTGGACCACCCGATATTAGGTACCCCAGTGTTTCTCAACCTATATTGACTCGTGTACACACACGTGACACATAGTAATATTTTGAAATGAGTTTTACGTAAAATTTTCAAGTATTTATGAAGAACTTAAATTAAAAAAATTAAAAATAAAAATGAAATAAAATGAAACGTTATGACATAACCAAAACGGTATGTAACTGTACTTAGGTGGTACCCACATGTACGTAAGGGTTTGTACTTGGGGGGGAGGGTGGAGGGAGGGGTATTGTAGAGAGACCCAGTAGGGGCACGTGGTCGGGGTTCGTACGACATAGGACGTAGCCTGTATCTGACCGCTAAGCTAAGAATGTACTATCATATGTACAAAGTTACGGTAGGAGGGTTTAGTAGGGTGGCAGAGGGAGAGGGAGACTCAGGTTTTCAGGCAATATGTGTAGACACAGAAAAAACGACAGAACGTATGTCCCAGTAGTAACGGTAGAAAGATTTAAGGTATATATACACAATCGTATGACATAACCACAAAAGGAAAGACCGAATGAAGTGAGCCATATTAGCCGAGGTCAAAGTAGGTAGAGTAGTCTTGACTAAGTTTACATAAGAAAAATTACCGACTCATTATGAGGTAACACATATACATGGTGTCGAAAGAATAGGTAAGTAGACGACTACCTGTAGATCCAACAAAGGTACAGGACCGATAATATTTGTCACGACGCTACTTGTAACCCCATGTACACAGAGAAAGTTAAGACCAAAGGAGTCACACATACGGGTCGTCACCCTGACGACCCAGTATTCCGTCAAGATAAACGTTAAAAAATTCCTTAGAGGTGTGACAAGAGGTATTACCGACATGATCAAACGTAAGGGTGGTTGTTACATCCTCCCAAGGAAAAAGAGGTGTGGGAGAGGTCGTAAATAACGAACGTCTAAAAACCTAGCGTCTGTAAGACTGACTACACTTCACCATGGAGTAACACCAAAACTAAACGTAAAGAGATTATTACTCACTACAACTCGTAGAAAAGTACACAAACAATCGGTAGGCATACAGAAGAAACCTCTTTACAGATAAATCAAGAAACCGGGTAAAAAACTAACCCAGTAAATAAAAAGACCTTAACTCGACGTATTCACGAACATATAAAAAGTCCAATCAACAAACAGTAAACGAAATAAACGATAATAAAAGAGGGTAAGTCTTCCAACAGAAAAGTGAAACGAATATAAAAGGAAACAACACGTCTTCGAAAATAAAAATTAATCTAGGGTAAACAAATAAAAACGAAAATAAAGGTCTTAAGACCCTCCACCTAGTATCTCCTAGGACGACACTAAATTCATCCTCTCACAAAACGGATACAAGAGGAGATCCTCAAAATATCAAAGACCAGAATGTAAATCTAGAAATTGGGTAAAACTCAAATAAAAACACACGCCACAATCTTTCACTAGATCAAAGTAAGAAAATGTTCACCAACTGGTCAAAAGGGTCGTGGTGAACAATTTCTCTAACAGAAATGAGGTAACATATAAGAACGGAGGAAACAGTTTCTATTCCACAGGTATACACACACCTAAATAGAGACCCGAAAGATAAAACAAGGTAACTAGATATACAGACAGAAACACGGTCATGGTATGACAGAACTACTGACACCGAAACATCATCTCGGACTTCAGTCCGTTCAACTAAGGAGGTCAAGGTAAGAAGAAAGAGTTCTAACGAAACCGATAAGCTCCAAAAAACATAAAGGTATGTTTGGAACTTTAATAAGATCAAGACACTTTTTATACTGACCATCGAACTATCCCTAACTTAACTTAAACATTTAACGAAACCCATCATATGAGTAAAAGTGATATAACTAAGAAGGCTAGGTACTTGTACCATATAAAGAGGTAGATAATCACAGGAGAAACTAAAGAAAGTAGTCACAAAATATCAAAAGATATATATCCAGAAATCAAAGAAATCCATCTATATAAGGATTCATAAAATAAGAAAAGCAACGTTACCACTTACCTTAACAAAGGAATTAAAGAAAAAGATGAAAGAGTAATAATCACATATCTTTACGTTCCCTAAAGACACACAACTAAAATATAGGACGTTGAAATGATATAAGTAACTAATCAAGATCATTTAAAAAATTACTAAATAAAGATCGTCTATAAGAGTATAGTACGTTATCAGTCAAAGTCTTAAAGTTGACTAATATCGTCAACTCAAATTCGTGAGGATCCACATGGGTAGATTTCCAACGACATTTTAAGAGTCGTCTCCATGAATCATGATATCTCCTCAAATAACGACAAATAATAACGGCGAAAATTTAAACATAATTTTTTATTCAGTAGAAACCACCTATTCAATCATAAAAACAAGGTTAAAAAATGTGAGAGGAATAGGATTTTTAAATACGGGAATGTGAAACGATACACGGAAGGTCCTTTCATCTATCTTTGATATAGAGGAGAAATAACTAAGACTCGAACTAATAAGACTCTAACTATTACGGAACAAAACTCATTAATTTAGACGTGTCTGTACGTTCGTCTTTCATATCAACGTACCAAACTGAATGAGACAACTCGAAGATAACAAGACACACTCCTGTCTTAAGTAACTTATTGGTAACAAAGTCTTACACTTTGTACATCTTGTGTAGTTGACCTGAAGATCAATATTTATCTCGGTATGGTTGACAGGGTGTCTGTATACTTTTTCCTTTAAATAATTAAAGGATTCGGGGATTTTAAGACTCTAACAAAGAATACGTTAATAAAATGTTGTTCTCGTCTGATTATGACATCCCCTTTTCTGGTTAAATGTACAATGACAATCAGCTTAATTAACCATAATATACAATAGGTAAGTATACTGTTTATAACAAACTTACTGAGAATGTACGGACCTGAGTGAGATCCGTCATAATCATGAAAAGATAACGGTCACTATAAAGAAGTGAAAAAAATATATCCCGTGTTCTTTTTATGGAACGACGGAAGGATAAATTAAATCTAAGTCCATCTCGACGACAACTTCTTTTTCCACGATCACCATTTCTTGGGTGGACGGTTACGTCCTCTGTATTCTATGTCTCTAAGCTAGGGACCCATCCCTTAGAGAGGACCTCTTCTCTTACCGTTGGGTGAGGTCACAAGAACGGACCTCTTAGGGTACCTGTCTCCTAGAAACACCCAATGACAGGTTTCCCAACATTTCTCAGCCTTTACTGACTTTACCGAATCGTGTATCTCGACGACAACTTCCTTTTTTGAGGAAATGTAATGAAAAGTTTTATTAGTCACAGTCAGTGGTATACAGAATTTCGTTTTTCTCAGTTTGTGTTTTATACTACAAGAGACTAATTATTTCATTGTCACCTAAAATTTACAGAATATATGTTTACTTCAATGTCTAACACTTACCTTGTGACGTCCTATCTGACGTCACTGTTTACTGACATTTTAGAATCACCGGACGTTGTCGTTTCTAAGTAGATGGTGATTACGATAGACAGGTAGTACCTCACCAGATACCGAGAAGAAGTACCCCGTAGGGGAGATCCGGGACACGTCATAGGTTTCATAGGTAACAACTTAATTAACGTTTCCCTTTTACATACGACCATGAATTTTAAAGACGAACTTCACCTTAAGTCAGTAAAGATAAGAGTGAATTAACCGACTAAGACAGTAGTTGACCAGAACTTTAATATTACCAGGAGGTCCCTCCCCGTCGTTTGTTAACACTTAGTATTATATGAACAAGGTACGTTTGTTGATCTTAACGAAGTCTTAATAACCAATGTAAAGTATTCTTCCGGAAATTTGAAAACCTCAAGGATTATAATTTCCTTTAAGAAGTTTTTATTCGTTCCGTAAAATACTACTCTTATATCTCTTGTTCATATTTAGACTGTGTCTAGAATGAGATTATTCTTTATCCTACACATAAACACTATCGTGATTTAGTTTACGGAACGTTTGTAAGTTTTTAAAATAGAAATAGCTACTCGTCATTTAATAAAATCTCAAGTCTTCAGACGAAGGACGTCACATGGATTCAGGTGTTAGAAAATAAGAGGGAGTTAAAAGTAATTGTAAACGATTATTCTAGACAATATCGGAGACCATAGTCGTACTAAAAATAATCTATTCTGACTTAATTTCTCATACCTCGAATATCCAAAAGGTAAAACAGCAATTTCTAATATCTCTAATATATAAAGATAGAAGAGTCATTTCGTTGATCGTTTTAGGGACCTTATTTCATCATGATTCTTTTAGGAGGAAGAGACGGATACTTATATGAAGGTCGACGGGAATTCCTCGTAAATTGGAAATAATTTGGATCTTAATTACGAAATGGTAAATATTTCGTGAAAAGTCTTTAAGTTAATTAAGAGTAATATTAGGATACTTTATACATAATGGTGTAAGGGAAGGAATACCTACTTATATAACCCTGACGTTCATCAACTTATTGAAAACTTTGCAGTGTATGAAGTCGTTCATAAATGATTTCGCTGGAAACAAGTTTTAGGATATAAAGAAGGTCGTGTAAAAAATATTATGGATATTAAATGAAATTTTGTGGAGTCATATCAATTGTACATAGTCAGTCAAAATCAAGATCCCTACTAATCTACCATAGTACGACAGTCCTAAAACCTCAGATCTCGACCAGTTGATCGTTGTACTATTTCCCAACATGAGGACTCTATCCTTTTCTTTGTGTAGGAGGACGATAGTTATGGATTAAGTGTTGACTATGAAACAAACACTGTCAGCCATATGTTTCCCCAAAATGACTACTTTAACCACAATAGTAGTAAATAAATAAAAAATTTTTAATTAAAAAATAAATTCATTCGGTCTTTCTTTTTGTGGTTATGTCATATGATTGTGTATATATACCTTAAATCTTTCTACCATTGTTATTGGGACATACGTTCTGTCGTTTTCTCTGTGTCTACATATCTTGTCAGAAAACCTGAGACATCCTCTCCCTCTCCCATCCTATTAAACCCTCTTACCGTGACTTTGTATATATTATAGTATATTCTTTGATTAGTGGTCAAGTCCAAGCTACGTCCTATGTCCTACGAATCCCGACCACGTGACCCTACTGGGTCTCTCTACCATACTCCTCCTTCCACCCTCCCCCCAAGTCCTACCCCTTGTGTACATGTGGACACCGTTTAAGTACAACTACATACCGTTTTGATTATGTTATAACATTTCATTAATCGGAGGTTAATTTTATTTATTTAAATTTACAAATTTTTTCCCAAAATAACTACTTTAACCACAATAGTGGTGAATAAATAAAAAAATTTTAATTAAAAAATAAATTATACACAAATAAATAACCCGACGTAACTCAGAATCAACGTCATGAACTCTAGAAAGTAACTCCGAATACCTGAGAGATCGACACCGAGGACTTGAGATCTCACATCCGAGAGAGGAACGACGAACACCCGAATCAACGGGTTTCCGTACGTCCTAGCATTAAGGGGTTGACTCCTAACTTGGTTGGAAGGGGTTTAATGTTTGGTGACCTGCCACTCACCTCAGGGACTACTAGTAAATACCCTCTGAATAAACTTTTTAATTTTTATAAGTTCTATACACTAAACCGATTTGGTAGAAACGAACAAGAAAAGAGGAGAGTCTCTATTATTGACACGAAAACTAAGACATTAACCGGACATGGGGAAATAACCAAAGTCTTCTTACAGAACTAACATAATACGGTTAATCTACCTAAGGAAGAGAATCCTCAAATAGGTACAGGAATAGTTTTGGTGAATTTGACTAACTTTACGGATCTGTTGTATCTTGACCCCTAAGAAGTCCAATTCCTTTGTCTAACATAATTGGGTAAGATTTGGTTGAAATACATTTCAGCGAGTCAGTACAGACTGAGAAACGTTGGGGTACCTGATATGTCAGGCACCTTAAGAGGTCCACTCTTATGACCTCACCCATCGGAAAGGTAAGAGATCTCGTAGAAGGATTTGGTCCCTAATTTGGGTCCAGAGGGTGTAACGTCCGCATAAGAAATGGTTGACTTGGTGTTCTCCTCGGGTCAAGTCAAGTCAAGTCAGTGAGTCAGTACAGGCTGAGAAACACTGGGGTATCTGACGTCGTACGGTCCGGATGGACAGATAGTAGTCGAGGACCTCAAATGAGTTTGAGTACAGGTAACTCAGTCACTACGAAAAGTTGGTAGAATAGGAGACAACAGAGGAAGAGAAGGACGGAAGTTAGAAAGGGTCGTAGTCCCTGAAAAAATCACTCAGTCAAGAGGCGTAGTCCACTGGTTTCTAAACGTCAAAGTCGAAGTCGCAGTCAGGAAGGTTACTTATAAGTCCTGACTAGAGGAAATCCTGTCTGACCAACCTAGAAGAACGTCAGGTTCCCTGAGAGTTCTCAGGAGATGTTGTGGTGTCTAGTTTTCGTAGTTAAGAAACCGCGAGTCGAAAGAAATATCAGGTTGAGAGTGTATGTATGTACTGATGACCTTTTTGGTATCGAAACTATCTGTCTGTAAACAACCGTTTCATTACGGAGACAAAAAATTATACGACAGATCCAAACAGTATTGAAAAGAAGGTTCCTTGTTCGTAGAAAATTAAAGTACCGACGTCAGTGGAAGACGTCACTAAAACCTCGGGGGGTTTTATTTCAGACAGTGACAAAGGGGTAGATAAACGGTACTTCACTATTCTGGTCTACGGTACTAGAATCAAAAGACTTACAACTCGAAATTCGGTTGAAAAGGTGAGAGGAGAAAGAGAAAGTAGTTCTCCGAGAAGTCAAAAAGAAACGAAAGACGGTACTCCCACTACAGTAGACGGATAAACTCCAATAACCATAAAGAGGGTCGTTATAAATAGGGTCGAACACGAAGGAGGTCGGGTCGTAAGAGTACTACATACATGAAACGTATCATTCGTACCACTGTTATATGTCGGAACTGTATGAAGAAAGGGATAAACTTTGATCAGACAAAAAGGTACGGGTCAAGATTGGCAACGAAGAACTGGACGTATGTCTAAAGAGTTCTCCGTCCAGTCCACCAGACCATAAGGGTAGAGAACTTCTTAAAAGGTCTCAAACAACACCAGGTGTGTCAGTTTCCGAAATCGTATCGGTTATTTCGTCCGATGTGGACGAAGTCTACAAAAAACCTTGAGAGAACGAAAAAACTACTAGGGTACTTTCACTTCAGTGAGTCAGCACAGGCTGACAAACACTGGGGTACCTTACATCGGATGGTCCGAGGAGACAGGTACCCTAAAAGGTCAGTTATCATGACCTCACCTAACGGTAAAGGAAGAGGTCCCCTAGAAGGACTGGCTCCCTGACTTGGGCCCAGAGGACATAACATCTCTGCGAAATGGTAGAGTCGGTAGTCCCTTCAGGACTACTGGGGTCCCTACAACTGTTAAACTAGAGACCAAGGAGACGGAAAACATTTTGGTCCAACTTGTAGACCTTAAAGTACCAAGTACATGATAACTTCAGACCGGTCCTCTTAAAGCTCATAATGAAACGATCACATACTCTACTCACGTTAACACACCATCAAACTCGTAAGAAACCGTAACGGAAAGAAACCCTAACCTTACTTTTCACTGGAAAAGGTCAGGACACCAGTGATGACTTAAAAGGTTTAAAGGACCGTATAACTCACGTCGTGAAAGTGTCGTAGTAGAAAATTCTAAACTTTATCGAGTTAACCTTAAGGTGGAGGTGATCGAAACAAGTATCACTACGAAAGATTCCGGGTGAACTGAAGTGTAAGGTCCTACGGACCAGATCCACTCACTAGTGTGGTAGTACTAATAGACCCAGTACTTCTAGAAAAAACATATCAAGGAGACACATAAGAACGGTGGAGAAGAATTATAGAAGACGAAGACAATCTAGGTATGGTAAAGACAGGAAATAACACGGGTAGAAACGTACTTTATAAGGGAACCGTAGAACTTAAAAGGACTTCTCTAGAGATCAGAAAGGACAAGTTAACAAAAGGAGATAAAGAAACGTAACAAACGACTCCTTTAAAAGAATATGGAGTAACGATAAGAAACCTTGAGACGTAAATTTACCATATAGAAAGGAAAAGAGGAAACGGAAAGTGAAGAGAAGATAAGTGTCGACAAACATTCCGGAGGAGCCTGTTGGTAAAATGGAAAAAAGTAAAGAAAAGGAACTCCTACTAGAACTAGGGACGGAACACATGTTACAGTACTTGGAGGTAAGTATCAAGAAGTCAGTGAGACAGATTATCTGGATTAGGGAACTTAGATAAACAGTGAAGGTGACATATTAACATTCCCTAAACTAAATCCAGTGTGGAGTCACCAGATCACCAAAAGTGATGAAAGAAGTTAACTTCAGACTTAAACGGGTATTCCTCAAGTATCAGACACGGTGTCAGTCGAGGACCAGAACAAAAACGACTAACATATCTTTAAGAGGTAAAAACCGATGTTTCTGATATTAATTGGACTAAAAGTATAACTGGTAGACCACTACAGGTATACATCACAAAAGAGAACACAACAACCTTCTCCCACAACGATACTGGTCACGTAAGAGAACCGTTTTCAGACAATCGGAAACGGGACGAAGTAAGACATGAGGTTCTCGTTTAAACGCACAATGAGGTCCATAAAGAAATGAAGGATGAAAACGTAAGGTCAGGGGAAATTACTTTTCCTGTAGAAAAAACCCACACTCAAGATCTTCCAGAACATCCAGAAGTATCCTGGTAAGTAGAAGTCGAAGAAGTCGTAATGACCAGTCTCGTATTTGAACCTAATGACACTATAACTTACCAAACGGAACCTTTGTTTGTCTTTAGTAAGACAACAAAAACTCTAAGGAGGTTCATGACGTAAAACCTGAGACAACAACTGATACTACCGAAGAGGTAAAGAAGATTCCCTAAGAACGGGTGTCATCATCTATATTACCAGTAGATACAATTTAAGTGGGTAAGGTCAGGTAAAATCAAGCGACTAAGGATTTTACAACTACAAGTGAGAACGGTAGAGGACAAACTGGTGAAGGTTAAACGGAACTAAGTACCTGGACTGTAAGGTCCAAGGATACGTGATAAGGAGAAATGTCCTAGTCTGAAATGCAGGTAGTGAAATGATAAATCAATACCTATTTATCATTAGATTATTTATAGGTAAATTCCCTGTCTTCATACAATCAACGAGTCAAAAGAGCAAGAAACGTTGGACTACCTGACATCGGACGGTCCGAGGAGACACGTACCTTAAAAGGTCCGTCCTTATGACCTCATCCAACGGTAAGGGAAGAGGTCCCCTAGAAAACCTGGGTCTTTAGTTTGGATCAAGAAGACGAAACATCTGTCTAAGAAATGATAGACACGGTCGTCGCCTTGTCTCAACTCCTTATTAAGTGTTGAATAAAAGACATATTTGATCGTCAATCCAATACTCTCATTGTTTGTGATCGGTGGAGAGTGAAATGGTCGACGATGAAAATAGGTACTGGTTTAGACAGTCAAGAGTTAGTAAACACATAAAAGAGTACTTTTGGCACCTTGCAGGAAAGAACTTATGACTACAAACAGGATTTAAACTCCTGTCACTGAACCACTGATCTCGTACTAAAAAAGTCCCAGAACTTCAAAAAACCTGTACATAGACTCGAGACATTTATCAAAACATTCGATCTTTGATTAAGGAATTCTGACAAAGAAATCTGTAAGTCTCGGGGGATTAAGAAAGATATTTCGATACAGTTTACTTTCTAAGATGACTTCCAAATTTTTAATCACAAGAAATATAAGTCGTTCGTGTGTCTCTTTTATAATTACGAATCATTAATTTTTTTTTTTGAGAATCGTTAATATGTTTCGAGTAGGAATCTGTCGAAATGTTTATAGTCAATTAATTTCAAATGATTTCTGTTAAATAAATATTCTATTATTTGTATACCACCTTTATTCTTTTTGTTTCCTATCAATCTCTTTTAATTGTGGGTTTAGTTTACGATTAATTAACTATAATGAAAAGCAGGAATATCGTACGTACACGGGTGGTAGTAGTTATAAAAATGGTAACTAAGTACTTTTGACCTATTTAAATAGGACTTAAAATGTAAAAATGATTAGGAATCTATAACGGGAGTTAATAGTTTTAGTAGTAGAGTTTTCTTTTCTGATGACATTGACAATGTCATTTTATGTCAAAACTTATTTTTTATTTCAACGTAAGAATAACTTTATTCTGTGTTTTTCATTAAAAGGAAACTAAAAGGTGGAATCTACGAAACTACAAGACTAATAGTGGTTAAATGCAAAAAAGAACACGAAAGGTTTAACCATTGTAATGACACTACCGTTTAGAAACAAACTCTTTCTAAAGAGTTTAGAAACAAACTCTTTATGAGTTAAAACGTCACGGTTAGTTTCGAATTTTAAATATATAATGAAACAGACTATAGTTCAGATATTCGACACTGAATTTTTGAAACTAAACTTGAACATTGGAATTAACGATTAAAAATATAGTCATTCAGGGATCATGATATATCTACCGTCAATCACCATGATAGTATAAACACCGTTAAATACTATGTAATGTTATTTTAAAAGTAACATAAAATGAGAAAGTTATGAAATACTGAAGGACTTTAACAATGGAAGAGAATTCTGGACAACCTCATCTGAAAGGGTAGATTTAATCTTCTCAGTCTGAATGGTGACTGTGGAGTAATGTCAATCCTGTTTCGAGTTTGTCGTAATATACTGAAGCATACTGAAAGTAAAAGACTAAGAATAACAAGAAAATCGGATTAGAGAGTTACGACATATGAACCTAGACTTTGAGATCAATTATGTTCCTAAAAAAAATTTAAAGTATAGAACTACTTAAACCTGTCGAAATAGGAGACATAATCCATTTAAAAGAACGTAGATTGTTTAACGAATAAAAGGTTCCACGGAAACTCTAAGATGATATTATAATGGAGGTGACCCTATAATAATTCTTTGGAGTGTCGCAAGTGTTATAAGAGGAGACCCAAAATATAGTAGAACTCCTTTAAATGTGATATAAAGATAAACAGACCTAATGGGTGGAGTAAAAAAAAAAGAGGTGATCAGTGACTCGACAAACTACCTTTTATATATATATATATACAAAATAAATAAAAAAAGTGGAGGGAGTAATGAACACCTTTAATTATGTCCAGAAATCTCCTTTTCTTCCTAGACCACAAAGAGAGTCAAGGTTCCTATCAAAGAAGTAACAGAACTGAGAAAGAGTGATTAGAACTTCCTGCTCATAGTGATTAGAGTAATCAATCTACATCAAACTACTGGCTGAGGTAATATCAGCCGTACCGGTGTATATAAAAGAAAAGACGAAGAAGGAAAGTACATGGACCTTGTTTTTCCCTCTATCTCGAGAGGGAAAGTTCTATTTGGACAAATGGACAGAGAGAAGACCCGTAGGAAGGATGTCACAGTCATCAGATCCCTTCACTCCACAAAAAAAAACTCCCCCCCCACTTCTATTTTTTGAAAAATTCGAATTTTAAATCCTCCTAAACTTTCTCAAGACCGTAACTGGTAAGTCTCGTGGTAGTCAAGTCCAAGAGAAGACTTATGTGATCGAGTGTCCCAATCTTTTACAAAGAAGAGGGTGTTAAACACTCGACCAACGATCAATCCCTTAAAGTCTTGAACAGAGATTATTCGACTGTCTTTTTGGTGTTGTATAATTTCCCCGTCAGGGTATGGACGTCTCTCTCCTGTGTTTTTCTAGTAGACCGATTGTTTTATATGAAGGACCCACTCTTTTTACAGTAACATTTATCTTTTTATTATCTTTGTATTCTTATAAGTCTAATTTTTGTCTTCAATCAAAAATCTTTATTTTAAAAGTGGAAATTTCGTACTAAAGGTTGATTTTTAAAGTATTCATTTTACTTCTTTCATACTGGAAACAACTCTGGACTTAATCGTAGGATCTTCTAGTCCATCTTCTTCCTTTCTTTTCGAGTTTCGATTATAAATTTTCACCTCTATACCTACCTTCTCTTCAGGACTCCTATCTAGATCCTATATGTACGGTTATTATCTTGAAGGTTTTTTTTCTCTTTCCTTGTCTATATCCCCAATATGATCAAATTGTTAATAAGTTGTGTTTATAGGGGTCCGATTTCTTCATGGTCTAGAATAGTAAAACTTTCTACGTGACTTAAGGACCATATTCACTAATTTTTCCTGTACATGGATCCGTAATTTTAAAGATTTAAATTTCTATTTTTTGAGAATTGTAAAGTTTGTCTTTCTAATTTGACGAACGTTTTCTTTTTTATTCGATCTTCTACCATCTTATTATGTAGATTTACTCACTCTTTATTCTTAATTTTGGAATCTTTGTATATAGACTGGTTCTACAATTATATACTCATTCTATATGTCTCTATGAGATCTTTAGTCTTACACACATGGACATGTATGTCATTATACATTAAATAGTAAGGTTAACTCTCACTTTCCACAGTAATAATTAATAAGGTATTATTGTCCGTATTTTATTCTGAACAATCCTTTCGACCTGATCGTACATTAAATAGTAGGATTAACTTCCACTTTCTACCGTGATAGTGATGAAGATGGTTTATCCATCCTGAAGGATCCTTTTACCTCTACTTATCCCAGTGATGTGAATATGGTGTGAACTCTTTTTGACTTCTTGACCTGGGTAAATTTTTTTTCTCTCTCTCCTTTTCGAACCTTGAGTCGAACCCTTTTTACTAAATTCTCCTTTGTTCACTATTCGTCATTTTGATTGTCAATTTATTTGTCACTGTATGAGACCAAAGAGAAGTCTGTCTAGTATATTTGGAAAGTGGAAAAATTTTATTTATCTCTGTCTAGTAAACTCTTTTATTTACGTTACGATTTATTTCAATGACTTTATATCCTTCGTATACGTTCTATTTAAGATTATTGTCATGTCTTTGTTCTCATTATCGTACAGTTGTTCTCAATCTTATTCTCATCGACTTTGTCTTCTGAACCTAATGACACTATAACTTACCAAACGGAACCTCTGCTTGTCTCTAGTAAGACAGCAAAAACTATAACGTAGGTTCATGACGTAAAGTCTGAGAAAACAACTCGTACTACCGATGAGGTAAAGAAGACTCCCTAAGGACGGGCGTCATCATCTATATTACCAGTAGACTCAATTTAAGTGGGTAAGGTCAGGTAAAGTCAAGCGACTAAGGATCTTACAGCTGCAAGTGAGAAGGGTAGAGAACAAACTGGTGAAGGTTAAACGGAAGTAAGTACCTGGACTGTAAGGTCCAAGGATACGTTATAACGAGAAATGTCGTAACCTGGAACGAAAATAGTGGTCAGTGTAGGTGTTGACCCATAACAAAAACGAAACCGAGGTAGGGAAGTAAGAAAGACCTCAATAAAGAGATGAGTAGAGGTCATCGTATGACCCGTGGATGACTCGACCCCTCAAGGAGAAAGTCATAGGATAGGAAAACGGAAAAGTATGACAAGTAACACAAGAGTTCCGTTCTTATGACTTCACGGGGTTGGTCATTGCGAATTCTTCGACTTCAACTTGCCAAGATACTTCTGGATGTTCTGGAAAATCTTGATTGTGGGGGGTTTTTACAGGAAAAGTAATATCCCCTGACCTTACGTTTTCATCCTTCAGTTCTTTGTGGATCTCATTGTCCGTTTAAACCGGAACCTCACGTCTTACTTCGTCCCGTTTCTGATTATCTCAAAACGGTTCTTTGACGTGACCAGTATCGTTTGTGGGAGAAGGTTGTTGTGTTCTCTTCTGAGATGTGTACCTGTAGTGGTCTACCAGTTGTGGCTTTAGTCTAATATAAGAAACGTCGGTTTCTACCTCTTCGAGATATGTCAGTTGTTTTTGTTCTGGTCTTCGACTGACACCGCGTCTAGTACTTGAGGAATAATGGTTAAAGTCTGAATTTAACTTCTTTCATCCCTTTTGGTGATCTGGTAAGTCCATACTGGATTTAGTTTAGGGAATACTGATATGTTACCTTCACTCTTTATCTAAATTCCTGGATCTAGACTATCTATCTCACGGACTACTTGATACCTTACTCCAAACACCGTAACATGTCCTCTGTCCCTAGTTCTGGTAAGGGTACCTTTTCTTTACGTTTTTTCGTTTCACCGACAGACCCCTCCGGAATGTTTGTCGACACTTATCTTCTCTTAACTTTTCGTTTACTCTTTTCCTTTATATATTCGTAGACTTACGTCTCAAGGTTTCTTATCGTTCTTCTCTATTCTTTCGAAAGAAGTCGCTAGTTACGTTTCTTTATCTCCTTTTCTTGTCTTACCCTTTCTGATCTCTAGAGAAGTTCTTTTAATCTCTATGGTTCCCTTGTAAAGTACGTTTCTACCCGAGCTATTTCCTGTCTTTGCCTTACCTGTCTTCATCTTCTATAATTCTTCTCTACCGTTCTTATGTGTCTTCTTGTCATGTTTTTTCTAGAAGTGCTGGACCTATTAGTGCTGCCACACCAGTGATTAGATCTCGGTCTGTAGGACCTTACACTTCAGTTCACCCGGAATCTTTCGTAGTGATACTTGTTTCGATCACCTCCACTACCGTAAGGTCATTTCGATAGAGTTTAGGTCTTTCTACTACGACACTTTCACGACGTGAGTTATACGGTCGTTTAAACCTCTTGAGTCGTCACCGGTGTCCTGACCTTTTCCAGTCAATAGTGAGATTAGGGTTTATTTCCGTTACGGTTTCTTACGAGTTTGATGACGTGTTAACGTGAGTAGAGTGTAACGATCCTTTCATTACGACTTTTAAGAAGTTCGGTCCGAAGTCGTTATACACTTGGCACTTGAAGGACTACAAGTTCGACCAAAATCTTTTCCGTCTCCTTGGTCTTTAGTTTAACGGTCGTAGACGACCTAGTACCTTTTTCGTTCTCTCAAGGTCTTTTTGTAGATAAAGACGAAATAACTGATACGGTTTCGGAAACTGACACACCTAGTGTTATTTGACACCTTTTAAGGCTCTCTCTACCCTTATGGTCTGGTGGATTGGACGGAGAACTCTTTAGACATACGTCCGGTCCTTCGTTGTCAATCTTGACCTGTACCTTGTTGTCTGACCAAGGTTTATCCTTTTCCTCATGTAGCTCCGACATATAACAGTGGACGAATAAATTGAAGATACGTCTCATGTAGTACTCTTTACGACCCGACCTTCTTTGTGTTAGACCTTAGTTCTAACGACCCTCTTTATAGTTAGTGGAGTCTATACGTCTACTGTGGTGGGAATACCGTCTTTCACTTCTCCTTGATTTTTCGGAGAACTACTTTCACTTTCTCCTCTCACTTTTCCAACCGAATTGTGAGTTGTAAGTCTTTTGCTTCTAGTACCGTAGACCAGGGTAGTGAAGTACCGTTATCTACCCCTTTGTCACCTTTGTCACAGTCTAAAATAAAAACCCCTGAGGTTTTAGTGACGTCTACCACTGACGTCGGTACTGTAATTTTCTGTGAATGAGGAACCTTCTTTTCAATACTGGTTGGATCTATCGTATAACTTTTCGTCTCTGTAATGAAACGGTTGATTCCAGGTAGATTAGTTCCGATACCAAAAAGGTCACCAGTACATACCTACACTGTCAACCTGACACTTCTTCCGACTTACGACTTCTTAACTACGAAAACTTGACACCACAACCTCTTCTGAGAACTGTCAGGGAACCTGACGTTCCTCTAGGTTGGTCGGGTAAGACTTCCCCTAGTCGGGACCCTAAAGAAACCTTCCTTACTACGACTTCGACTTTGAGATCATGAAACCGGTGGAGTACGCTTCTCAACTGAGTAACCTCTTCTGAAACTACGACCCTCCCTAACCCCCGTCCTCCTCTTCCCCTACTGTCTCCTACTCTACCGACCTACCGTAGTGACTGAGATACCTGCACTTAGACTCACTTGAGTACCTCAACCACTACCTGTCCCTCCGGACCGCACGACGTCAAGTACCCCAGCGTTTCTCAGCCTGTGCTGACTCGCTGACTTGACTTGACTTGACTTTTCCCTTCTTATTCCATAAGAACAACGAAGTAGACATTCCCTTCTCCAATACTCTCATATCATCAACATAAGAATATAAGAATCGAAACTCATCTCATTCACAAAAGGGGTCACCGAGACACAATTTCTTGGGTGGATTGTTTCATCCTCTGTGTCCAAACTAGAGACTCAACCCTTCTAAAGGACCTCTTCCTTTACCGTTGGGTGAGGTCATAAAAGTGGACTCTTAGGGGTACCTGTCTCCTCGGACCACCCGATGTGACGAACCCGAGTGTTTTCTCAGTCTGTACTGAATCGTTGATTTGTTGTTGTCGTCTCCCCATCATCACGTCATCTCATGGATTTTAATCGGTATGAACCCAAATTCCCGTGTTAAGGTAATCGACGTTACACCTACACTATCTTCTATTTGTCGATAAAATCTTGTGTTTAATTTGTTTATACTTTATTTATATTCTTATTTCACCTTCTTTCCATCTTAGTACTAAATATTCACTTCTACCGTTTCATGGAGAGATCTTGACTTTACTGAGTCGTCTGTTTTAGAAATTTTCATTTCTGACACTTCTGAAATTACTACACTAGTTATTCGAACTGAATTATTTGTGAATTTTATATCGGTAGATTGTTTCTTAAAATAAATTAAGATTAAAGTAGATTAGGTCTTAAAATAAATTACACATAGACATATTTTTACAGGATTTAAAAAAAATTTAGAACTTAAAATTCCCACCTAAAAGACTAATACTCGATTAGTCATATTGATTTTAAAAATCGTTGAAACGTTCTGTGGTTATCTAATGTATCCGAAGGTACCACCGAGTCACAATTTCTTAGGTGGATGGTTATGTCCTCTGAGTCCAAACCCCCTAGGGACGCAGTCCTTCTAGGAGACCTCCTTCTTTACCGTTGGATGAGGTCATAAGAAAGGAACTCTTTAGGGTACCTGTCTGTTCGGACCACCCGATGTCAGGTACCCCAATGTTTTCTGACCCTATACTGTATCACTAATTTGTTGTTGTTGTCATTTATTGAATCTAATTGTTCTTTTTGTGTCTTCACTTCAATTTTAATAGATGTTTCGTTTTTTGTTGTAGTATAGTTTTGTATACTATGTCTTTCTCATTAAGTGTAACTTTTTACATATCGGAATTCACGGGTGTAAAAATCCTTTACTACTTTTTATTTCCTTAAACCATAAATAGGATTCCTTAATCTGTAAGGGTCATTTACTTTTATCCAAACTTCTACTTTGAATCTCCCTTTAAAAGTATAATTATATTACCTTTTTTATCTCTTCTAAAAAGTTTTTTTAGATTTTCGACCATAATACTCTTTTTATTGAAGAAACTAATTAAATTTTTTTATATGATACTCGAACCTTTGAATCTTCTTTAGGATATAATTGTACCTAGTTTGTACCAACTAACGAAGGTACCGTCTTACAAAACTTAAGATAAATTTAAAAGTGTCCAAAAAATAGTACCATTGATAAAAATTTTTTTAATTATCATCTGTTTTCTGTAAATTTTCGACTTAGGTTGGACATACAGTGGTTAAACATTGAACATCCCATATTCTAACGAATTCTAAAATCGTCAGGGTTAAAAATCGTATTTACAGTTCGTACAATCCATTTTATAGTGTTGTAACAGTATTTTTATTAGTCGGAGAGAACATGGGATTGTAGAAATAAGATTCTTATGAATATAATTAATGAACCTCGAGAGTCATAAGATAAAAATTGAAGTTTCTCTCACCGTAACGTAACTGAAGTTCTCACTCTCTTTATTTCATTTTAAAGAAGAATTTTTTTCGACTATCAAATTATTACTACTTTCCTTATTTGTTCCTGTTCAAACGAATCACTAATAATCAAGATTGGGGGGTTTAATATGAAGAGTTAGTAAAACACCCTAACCGGCAAATACAGATGAGACAGGTACAGTACTCTACAAGTTATGAAACTAAGTTGATGAGAAAGGGAGAAACTGGTTTCAGTAGTGTTTTTGGGTTTTTAGTTATAAAACCAAATAAAGTCAGTCCATCGTACCTTAATCCCAATGAACTGTACCTAAATTTCGGTTACGGTGAGAAGAAAGAGTAGTTAAGGTCTACTTTAAGTCGTAACGGTCCCTAATTGTGGTATCGTCTAAAAAAATCCCTACACCTAATCAGTGTGTTTAGAAGAACTTAGTCAAGATATTTCTATTGTTTACCGATTTCCACGGTTCTCCTTCTTTTCCTGTTACATGTTAGACACTTGTTTTTATGTTCGGTAAACCGAAATATACATTGACCCAGGTTCGTGAAACGGTCTCCTCTCCTTCTCGACCCTTCCATTTATTACTTAGGTCTCTAGGTTCGGGGTAGACAAGTCTGTCCGACTTCGAGTGACCCTACTGTCACAAATACGACCCATAACTATCTACAGTAGAGTTAACCGAGAACTGTACTCTCTATCAACTCCTATAGACGTCATCTGTGACTAGGTTTCTAGGACTTGTACTCGGTTTTCGTCACAAATCCTTTTATAACATCATTTTCTGTTGATCACAAGAGAAGGGTGACAGATGAGGGAGAGTTTTTTCTTTACACTTTTCTTTACTTCTTTTTCCCTTTCTTATTTTTTTCTTTTTCTTTTACATCCTACGATGGGTTCCGGTCTTTTACAGTTTTATCGTGAACGGATACCTCCTCGGGCCTTCCGACGTCAGGTACCCCAGTGATTCAGCCTGTACTGACTCGCTGAAGTGAAAGTGAAAAGTGAAAGTACGTAACCTCTTCCTTTACTGTTGGGTGAGGTCACAAGAACGGACCTCCTAGGGTCCTTGCCCCCTCGGATCACCCGACGGTAGATACCCCAGTGTGTCTCAGCCTGTACTGACTTCACTGAATCGTTATATATTAATGATTAATAAACGTATAAAAAATGGATACGTAAGGAAAGACAGTGTGAATGGAATCAAAATAACAAGAATTTGTAATTAAACAGAAGTGAATGTAATATTTTTCCTTAAATATGAGTTATAACTGTTAAAAACTACTACTAAATAATTTAATTATTAAATAACAAAACAAAACTTATCGTATGTTGTATTATCAGGTAGTAATAAAATCAAATATAAAGAAATTAATAAACTCTCTAGTTCATTGTAAATTATATGAAGGTATACAATCGATTAGTTGGTAAAGGAGAAACTACTATAAAGAACCAGCTCCAAAAAAAGAGATGGACAGAATCCTATAGTCCGTGACGTCAGTCTGGATAGATTAAAGACGGTTGACATTTACCATATCGGAAACTGTCAAAATAATTAAGGAAAAAAAGTTAATGAAAAGGTCAATTTACCCTTATTATAACCATACCATAATACATGGAGAAATAAGTGACTTCTTCCTTTACCGTTGGGTGAGATCATGAGAACGGATCTCTTAGGGTACCTGTTTCCTCGGACCATCCGATATCAGGAACCCCAGTGTGTCTCACCATGTATTAACTCGTTGATTGTGTGTGTATGTGTGGAGAAATAAGTATTACAATATACGTAAAAATTGGTTTATCCTTGAACTCAGAAGATAGAGGAAATAAAAGGTAACAACAACAACAAGTCAACGGAGTCAAGTCAAGTCAAGTCAGCGAGTCAGCACAGGCTGAGAAACGTTGGGGTACTTAGCGTCGTACGGTCCGGAGGGACAGGTAGTGGTTGAGGACCTCAAGTGAGTCTGAGTACACGTAGTTCAGCCACTACAGTACGTCGGTAGAGTAGGAGGTAGCAGCGGAAGAGGAGGACGGAAGTTAGGGAGGGTCGGAGTCTCAGAAAAGGTTACTCAGTTGAGAAGCGTACTCCACCGGTTTCATAACCTCAAAGTCGAAATCGTAGTAAGGAAGGTTTCTTGTGGGTCCCGACTAGAGGAAATCTTACCTGACCAACCTAGAGGAATGTCAGGTACCCTGAGAGTTCTCAGAAGAGGTTGTGGTGTCAAGTTTTCGTAGTTAAAAAACCACGAGTCGGAAGAAGTGTCAGGTTGGGAGTGTAGGTATGTACTGGTGTCCTTTTTGGTATCGGAAATGATCTGCCTTGAATCAGCCGTTCATTACAGAGACGAAAACTTATACGATAGATCTAACCAGTATTGAAAAGAAGGTTCCTTATTCGCAGAAAATTAAAGTACCGATGTTATTGGTAGACGTCACTAAAACTCAGTACAGGTACCAGTTAGGTATTGATCGGTATTGTTGGGTAGTTAACATTGTACGTGGTAATGAAATTCATGGGTATAGTTTCTTTTTGACGACGGTCACTTACGTAGTTGTGTAACAAACTGAATCTAGACCTCGTGGTCCACAAATATGTGTAATAACGGTAGTGTTTTAAAGTGATGTATAGGAAAGATTCTCTTATAGAGATAATAGAAAAACTAAAACGTTTAAAGGTACATGAATGTGTCCGTTACCGTTGACCTATTAATTATACCGTGTCTCTGATATTCTTCGTAGGATTAAAGTCTCTACAATTTCACAAAAGTTCACACGGAATCTTAAAGTTTTCTATCATAAAGAACAATAGTGGTAACGGTAGTGTTATCAGAAATGACAGTAGTAAAGAATATGTTAGCGTTATCAATATCTTCGTCAGATAGACATAAGTAGGACGGACGGAAGATAGGTTAGGATAGAGGTGGATCATCGGTCTGTCAAACTTTTAGACTATTACAGTGACTTTCACTTTCTTTCACTTCATCGAGTCAGCACAGGTTGAGACGCTGGGGTACCTGACATCGGATGGTCCGAAGAGGCAGGTACCCTGGGAGGTCCGTTCTCATAACCTCACCCAACGGTAAAGGAAGAGGTCCCCTAGAAGGGCTGGGTTTCTAACTTGGGCCCAGAGGGCGTAGCGCCCGTCTGCGAAATTGGAGACTCGGTGGTCTCCAATCTGTAATTGTCCTTCGGGTTATTACAGTGATCACGATCCAAAGAAGGAGACCAAGGGAAGTTATCGAAGGGTAGTATAAATCTTATTTCTGTTTTGAAGAGATAGTTGGTGTAGAACGTACCAGTCCGGGTGTAGAGAAGAGGTCGGAGTAGACGAAAAGAAGAGTAGGAAGAGACGAAAAGAAGTGAGACGTAAGATCTCCAGTCGAGTAGAGACGAGGGACGGAGTAGAAACAAAAAGGGAGACTGGTTTACGATGAGAAGGGACATTGATTCAGTAGGAACAGGAAGTCTAGCGTTGAGTTTAATAAAGGAGTTTCTTCGTAAGAAACTGGAGAAGTCAGTCCAATTTAATGACTAATTTAAGTAGACATATCGTGAACTGTGTCAAAGTCACAATATTAATAAAAACACTAATAAATATTAGTGATATTCAGTATGTTCCTGTCTCGGTACTAATAAAAAAAGGGAGTGAGATAACGGTGGTCGGTTGTATTCAAGATCATTTATTATCTACCAGTGGTACATAAATAACTTACGGACTTTTTTCCTTCTGAAGAATAATCCTGACTTTTACTATTGTGTCTAATACTATCACGTAATAACTGACGAAGTATCGTTCGTAAAATATTTTAAATGGAGTAATAACATCAGTAACCGTGTAAGAAGTATCCCGTAGAGACCGAAGAGTAAATGAAATCTTCTCAATCGTACGAAATATATAGTAGTGATTAAAGTTACACAAATGTCACGTCACCTGGGTTCACTAGAGAATTAACATTTTCTTAACATGGACGGGACGTTGTAAACAAAAGAACTGTAGTTAATTTGAATTTTGATGACTCAACCTTCGTATAGTTCAATTATGATAGATAATTTTCCGTGTTTAAACGTAGTGATCTCTTTACTCCTTTGTTTCTCGGTTTAAATGGAGGTAAACCCTTCGTGTTCAAGATATTAGTACAAAATAGACAAAAACAAAACGAAAAAAAAAAAAAGATCATTTTTGACCCCTCCTATTATCAAAACGATTTATCGAACAAAATTATTACGATGAATTCATTACGGTCACAAAGTAAAATTAATAGACAGAAGAGTTTTATATAAATAAAGAAACGAGTTTCGGGATGAGATGAAAACGTAATGAAATTTTAAGGAAAAATACTTGTGGTAATTATATCTTTTCCTTGTATATTTTTACAGGGTGAGTTGTGATAGTGAAAACACGTAAACCGAGACCAAATTGACCTCAGAAACTACCGATGAAAAACTAATAGTGTGTAAATAACTGGTACGTAACACCCAGTCCTTGTTCTAATCCATAACGTTCCCTGTCTGTTACTTATCTCCGTATACGGTATTTAAGTGGATTCAAGAAAAAAGAATTGTAGAAAGTAATGACCTTTCGTCCAAAAGAAACTCTTACCCTTATTTTTCGAATGATAAAGTCAATTCTCGATCACTTGGTTTCAGTTCAAACAATTCGTTGGATTCAGAGATTAGGAAGTAGAGATTATTATAGACATTTATAATATAACATTACAATAAATATACATTATAATGAGATAAATCTATAATTATACATCATCCATTATAACATCTGTGAACACCATCTAATGTAGTAATAGTGGTTTAGTGGTTTAGAAATAGTAGAAACATAGGTACAGAAAAAGCATACGGAGACGTTAATGAAGGGGATTCAGGTTCACATAAGAGGGTGAGACAACTACATCCGGAATGGGTACATTGAATGAAACTGGTTTCTTCAAAATAACCTATACTACTCTTATCTCCGAACTGTAAACGAACGGATCCAACCACCCTAAAAGAGAGAATACAAAGAGAGTATCAGCACACTTTGCATATGAGTACAATCGACTTACCAGGTTTCCTTTACTTTCCGTACCGTACATCTCGCATAGACCCACTAGGTACTGAACCTCGGTTAAGATCGACTCGGGTTCGATCTAATCGACCGAGGGTCAGACAGAGTTTTTAGGTACTCACTCTTTTTTTTTACGAATGACAAAAGTGGTGAGTAAAAACCCTACTAAACGATATATGTTTACCGATTTTATATGGAGGAGTATAAAAAATCTATTAATTCTTTATTACTGTATATTCCATGGGTTATGTCTTCCTACGGTTTACTTAATATGTCTTATCCATTACTTCCTTTTCAAGTATTGGGTCATTCTTGTTTTCCATAACCGTTTCAAGAAAATCTCGAGACTTTAGTTATCTCGTCGGATACTGTACGAAGAGATGGTTGATACACAGGAATTCTTCCGAATTGAAGACATTCGGAGCCAAAGAAATGGACATTCAACTCCGTCTATTACCGTGTATACGTATCTCAAAAGAAAATAACTTTACATCAATTGAATGTTACACAATCAAAGATTACATGTCATTTCACTAAATCAATATGTATATATACACACATACATATATATATATGACAAAATGTAAAATCAAGTAATATTCTATGACTTATATCAAGGAACACGATATGTGATCTTGGAACAACAAATAAAATATATATCATCAGAATAGACGATTAGGGTTTGAGGATTAAATAAGGGATGGGGAAAGAGGACATCATTGGTATTAAAACAAAAGATATAGACACTAAGACAAAAGAGTATCATAAAATTTCTAAGTTACTCTAATACGAGAACTTCCCGAAACGTTTTTACACTATGTAACATTCGAAAACTATTTACAATTGTTAACAATAAAGAGAATATTCATAATTGGTAATAGTGATAATAGTAACGACGAAATTATACACGAAATCTCTGTCTTTCTTATAACTCAAAGTCTTTATAACCGGTTAATGTAAAAGAAAAGGAATTGGATGAAGTTTTTCTAATGGTTCAGTTCTTAAGTGTTGGAAAGAAATTTTTTGTTATCTATGTTAAATGGACAAAAAGTCAAAAATGAAACTATTCCTAAAGTTTTGAGTGTTATATCAATTGGGGATCATCAAACTGAAGGTGACAGAAGTTGAAGTTCAAACAACTAATCACCCTATTGTAGTACTAAGGTAATCCTAGTAAGATGGGACGGCAGATATAGACAATTAGGAAGGACAATTACTTTAGGATAACTATACAGTTCCGAAAACCAATTTCTCCAGATGATTTTACTTCTAAAAAGAAGTATCCTTTTTAGTAAAAATTTATAATATTGTATATGAATAAATAAAAATTATAGACAGAGAGTGATCATCCATTCTAGAGACTTCATTACCTAGAATAGAACGAGTGACAATGTAGAGGCTTTGGATCTTGTCACGGACTGTTTGGATCTTTGGGTCTTGTCACGGACTGTGTATCCCGACAGAGTCATTTATAACTATGAACGACTTACTTATTTACTTGTATATAATTATTTTTACCAATATTGAAGTTTATAAAAATGTACTTAATAAAGGAAACGAAGAGTGTACTCGGGATTTTATATTCATGACAATATGGGTAAGACCCGAAGAGATCACCGAGTCAATCATTTCTTAGACGGACGTTACGACGTCTGGACCCAAGTTAGGGACCCAACCCTTCTATGGGACCTCTTCCGTTGTCGATGGGTGGGGTCATAAGACCGGACCTCTTAAGTACCTGATATATCAGGTAGCCTAGTGTTTCCCAGCTGTGCTGGCTTACTGAAAGTGAATTGAAGTAAGGGTAAGATGTCTATTCTTTAGACTTAAAAGGTCAATGAACGGATTATAATGTGTCAAAAAACTTTACTTTAGTTTGGTTTGGTTGAGGTTTTGGGTTGAGAATTACTGATGGGTGATCGACGTAATAACTACGTGGGTAGTAAAATTATAACAAGTTCGATGGAAAACCTCTTCAATGGACCTAATCTGGGTAAACGTTTCTTGGTTTTATTCTCCCTTTTTTTCTATAATCTCAGGTATTTCTTCTAGACGGTTGACATCAAAAAGTAAGTCTTTCTAAAAATGACTTCTGATCATAAATTTCTATCTTTATCCCTTTTATAAAGTACTTAGTAAGTAGAAGTCCCCTACTGAAAAAAAGTAAGTCCACTTCAGCAAGAAAGAACAAAAGTATGTAAATAGAAAACTCCAGTGACTCAATATCGATAATCTCTACTTTTGTAGAAATTCTCAGACTAAGTAAATATCAGTAGGTAAAAAACAAAACAAAAGAAAACTCTAGAGAGTCAAACCTTCCATTTAACTAAAAGAGACCTAGTGACTTGATCGGTATACCGAAAATGAATGGATCCGTCATAGTGGACCTTAAATTTCCGACACTGAGGTTTTATACTAAGTAAGTTACTTTTATTTCCACACTTCATTGGTTCATGGATAACTAAATCAAGTCTCGTCTTTACATTTGGGGCTTTTACGTTTAAAGGGTTCCCTTCGATGTACGGAAAAAACCAAGGAATTAGTCTAGTGTGTTATCAGACATATGTAAGTGTGAATTTTACTTAACTTGACTTACCTATCACTGGTTGTGGACTTCTGTTTAATGACTTGGGAAAACAAGTTCCGTATATTTATATATAGAATCTGTAAGACGACTTTGGTTGTAGTCCCGTCACCCCACACAACTTAATCTAAACTCTTCACTAAAAAGTAACAGATTAACTGGATAACTCTTTACGTTGGACGGGGTACTTTTTCCGAGTATCTAAGATCGACAAGTCATATGACTAACCGTTTCCTTGAGATGTCGATTGGTCTATCTAAAGAACCTCTTCGACTCAAAAAGTAAACTCCCTTGCACATACAAAACGGACAGAGGGTCTCGGATTCCAAATTATAAGTTTGGTCCCTTAAATGGAAAAGGGTCTCCTAAGTCGTAGACTCAACCAATGACATCAGAAATTAATCAAAGTTACTTTATTTGGGTAAACTTGATCGACTTCACTTTACCTTAAATACTACTCTAAGATCCCCATCAAGTGTCTTTGACTCTGGTACGTCAGGTCAACTGAAGCTCTCAACGAATCCCAAATTGTACCGAGTAATATTTGACCAGTTCTGTCCTGGGGTGACGACTTGCAGGACTCGGAGATACTCAAGAGAGGTGAACGGTGATAAGTGCTGTCAGGAATCGAAGTTAAGACGTTAATAAAAAGATTACCAGATTGTGGAGACAAAGGGGAGTCACGATTCACACTTCGAGGGAACTTTCTCTTTACTGTTTCCTTCGAGTGGAGAGAAACGACGACAACAAGTGAGAGACTCCACATAGGCTGAGAGACACTGCGGTATCTGACGTCGTGTGGTCCGAAGGGACAGGAAGTGATAGAGGATTTTAAACGAGGTTAAGCACAGGTGACTCAACCACTCCGACACATTAGTGGAGTAGGAAAAGAGGAAAGCAGAGAGAACACGACACACGACACGATTCAGTGAAGTCAACACAGGTTGAGAAACGTTGGGGTACCTGATGTCGGATGGTCCGAGAAGACAGGTACCCTAAGAGGTCCGTTCTTATGACCTCAACCCAACGGTAAAGGAGGAGGTCCCACAGGAGGTTTGGGTCCCTAGTTCGAGTGCAGAGAATACAGAGGATGTAACCGTCCGTCCAAGAAATGGTGATCATGGTGGACCCTTCGGGTAAGTGGAGAGAATCAATTAGAAAGGAGAGAAAGGATATTCGAGGTCTTTCGTCCTATAAACGAAATAAGTTTAATACTTGTTAATATGAACGTTTATTAACATCATCAATTGGAAGAGTAACGACAGAGAGTTTGACCCTTCTCTCTTGCCGAAGTCGGAGTGTCTTGAAAGGGACCTTCGACTTTTCGTGTAGTTGTCTCTTCCTAATACTGTACTGGTCCAGGATCTTCGGCAATCCACGGACAGTGAATGTCACTGAACATTAAACGAGATGAATATTAATAAGGTCTGACTGTAAAATACATATAACTCCTTTTAATTCTCTTTTTATTTATACGATCTTTAACTGTAGAACACATTCTTACTATATACATGTGTTTGTTAGGTACGGTTATTTTGGGTTTTTTGATAACTCTTTAAACACTGAAACTTCATTACAAGTGTGACTGCTAGTTATAGTCAACAACAGGAAAGTTGTACTTCGACAACTTTCTATTCTTAGTCACACAGAGAATAATGACTGGACTGTCCTTTGTAAATAACAAATCTAGTTACCTATTAACTTTTATTTATATGAAACAGGTTAAGACTAGTTTCAGAGTCTCCATATATGATAGACCGTTTTCCTAGGAGTTTAAAGGACACGTTCTTGTTTATCATAATCGATATGTGATTCCTAGACTTATGATTCGATAAAATTGAAGTGAAAAATATAAATTTATCTTTCTAGTATCGGATCCTTAACTCGTGTTCGTAAACTATGTCAAAAATATTAGGGACTTGAAGAAACCATTTCATCCCCTTCATTATTGGTGAAGTATCTTAATAATACTCCTTGTTTACCTTATAGCGTACACATAGTCACTCATCTCACTGTGGTGGTCCGTCTGTAGTCTCTCTGAGTTATTTATCGTCGACAATAATCGCTATGGTAATATAATCTTTCACTTTTACAATCAGCGAGTCAGTACAGGTTGACAAACACTGAGGTACGTGACATCGGGTGGTCTGAGGAGACAGGTATGTTAAGTGGTCCGTTCTTATGACGTCACCCATCGGTAAGGGAAGAGGTCCCCTAGAAGGACTGGGTCCCTAACTTGGACCCAGAGGACGTAAAGTCCGTCTAAGAAATGGTAGACTCGGTGGTCTTTTCGGACATATACTCTTTATTTATCGTGATATGATATATATTTCATCGTTAACACGAAATGTCTTACATCCCAGGATCTCCTTAACTTTTGAGACTAAAGGTTATTACAGTTATGTGGATCAATAAAAAGAATGGATTTAATATCCGTTTTATTAAAGTTTTAACGTTGTGGATAGAATGATAGTTCCTGTTTTAGTAATCTATCTTTTGGGTCGTCTGAATTTTTTTTTTTTTTTGTTCATACTTTTATGGTTTTTTACTAAATCTCAAAGTTTTGTATGTGTATTTTTCACTGAATAAAGTTGGTTGTAATTGTTCAGTCTTTTATATTAACTTTTTTTTTACATATACAGACATGAACGCGTACGTACGTACGTGTGTGTGTGTGTATGTGTGTGTGTGTGTGTGTGTGTGTGTGTGTCTGTTTGGATACTTATTTGAGTACGTCCTTCAAACGTCTTGAGAGACATATATGGTCTGGTCCCAAAGAGTCAGAACCGTGCTGAGTGTAAAACCCTACCTATTCATAAACAAAATCACCTGAGGGGAGGACATTCTACAAATCGTCGTAGGGATCGGAAATGAGTGATCTAAAATTGATATAAAGTCATCATGGAGGAAAAGGAGGGGAGGGTGGTTTCACTACTGTTAGTTTTAACAGAGGTCTGTAACGGTCTACGGGACCCTCCGTTTTAACCGTCCTCCACTCTTAGTAACAATATGTGATATAGTACTTGCTTGGGAGAATTTACCTCTCGTGCCAGTTAAAGAAAGTACTATTCGAGTATGACATGTTTATAGTTATGAGAAGTCAAAACTTTTCAAAATCTTTCAAAAAATTCCTTTTTTTGTCAGATCTTCTTATTTGTTCAAACATCTGTGTATTAGGTATTTCTTTCTTTATTATCATTAACCGATTATTTATGCACTTACTTAAAAGATGAAGTAATGATTCCTTTTATTTTTGTATTAATTTATCGATCTTTTATATATTAAATTTTGTAGTTACAATCATTCACACGAAACTTTATCTAAAAGGGTAAGGAATTACCACTCTCACATATAACCACACTCTAAAAAGTCTCTCATTTAACTGTTATTACAGTTAAAAAAAAATTACACGTAGAAGAAAATGGGTCATTAAAGTGAGAAAGAAATTACGTAAATAGGAAGTGTTAATTAATCTATACACGTTTTCATAAACATTTGTTTAAAAAAACACTACACTACAAATTTTGTCATCCTTAACCTTTATGTTACTTACAGGTTCTTATTCTCAATCTTATTAATACCTTAGTAATAACTTATGTTATAATAAGGAGATAATAATCTGACAGAGAAATTGTTAATACACCAATAATGTTGTTTATGGAAATTATCTTACTATACGCACATAAACATATATTTACACTCTCCAATTCAAAGAGTCATTCGTCTGAGTTATCAGAGTCTCTGTTTTAACCGTATAAAGAATACCTCTCGGGAACCCTTGTAGTATTATCTCTTTTTCCTTCGTCAACACTCCTTTTCCTTTTCGGTTCGGTTTATGGTGACCGAATACGGGTCACTATCAAAAAAACTACGAGTCCCTCTAGACCTCGATCTTACTGGTAACTTACAGAGTTTCCTACCCGGCCCTGAAATATGGGGACAAACTAGGGTCCCGACCCTTGTAGGGGACCTCTTTTCCCACCGCTGAGTGAGGTCATAAGAACGGACCTTTTACGATACCTGTCTCCTCGGATTACCCGATAACAGGTATCCCAACGTTTCTCAACATGTGTTGACTCGTTGATTGTGTGTGTGTGTGTGTGTGTGTGTGTGTGTATGTGTGTAGTTAGTCAATAACTTACATCCGAAGGTTTCGTTCAAGTGTTGGAACCTACCCTACGGGAAACGTGGACTCTACCAGGGACTTCCCCGAGAGGTAGGATACGACCACGATTAAGGTTTTCAACTCTCTTATTCTGAAGTACTTTCTCTGTAGATCTACCGTGTAGTGTCGTAGGTAGTATCTCGTACACACAAACCAGAGACACACTTCTTATTTCGTTGTAGGAAGAAAGGACACGTCCATGACTCGTTTGATTTTTTCCTTCTAATTTCCGAGGGGTACTAGTTCCAATTTTATTGTAGAAATAATGGTTTTTTTTTACGATAACTTCTTTTACCGTACATCAGAAACATTGTGAGATCTTAATCTGTCTCAGAGGGTAAGTCAAAAGTCGTCTCAACCCGACCCTGTCCGGAGGGTGACTCATTGGTGGAGTGGTTCTGAACCCAAAGAGGTCCGTTCTCATGACACTCACCCAACGGTAAGGGAAGAGGTCCCTTAGAAGGGTTGGTCCCTAGTTTGGGTCCAGAGGACGTGATGTCCGTCTAAGAAATGGTAGACTCGGTGGTCCCTTAGGGCTTCTGAATGGCGTACCTCCTTATTTCGCCACACGAGGAAAGATCCGGTGACCCAGGGTTCTCCTCCTTTTTTCCTTCCCCGACCTGTTGAGTACATAGTCAAAGGAGAAGGTTTGAGAGACTAGACCAAAAAGGAGGAAATTCTTCTCACTCTTAGTCACATATCTATTTATTTCTTTGTCTCACTATATCATTAACCGAAGGAGTTGTTAAATCTTTTGTATTCGTTAAAGTTTTTCTAGTAAATGGATCATTACTATATGTACATCCCCTTTTCTGACATCTGTTTGTGTCGTATGGTTTTTACAATGTACACCCAACACGAAACCCCAGTCACGATTACAAGGAAAATTATATGTATATTAAAATAGTCACAGAATATAACTTATACATAAAGAAAGTACTAGACTTTTTTTATAACATTTTTAATTTCAGTTAAACAAGTGTCATTTCATCCACATATGTCTCGTGTCTCTACCACTTCATCCTTTTCTGACTTGGCGTATGTATCCTTTCTTTATTATACTGTTGTTCTTATCGTCCACGCTCTCGGCCCCTCTATCGACTTTTTACCGCAGTCCTGAGAACAATGATGACTTACTTTCTGTTTATGTGTCTCAATTAATCATGGTCGATGAGTCATTGACCACCTGATACAATTCTTTCTTCGAAGAAATCGAATGAAAATCTTTCGTCACGAACTATTGGACCGTTAATGAGACCGACGTATAGTCAAGTCTACGGTTTTGAAGTCTTTACAGGGAGTCTAGATGGTCTGGTGAACTGGGTCTCGACTTTAAGTCTTACGAGACCTGTGAATGAAAGAAAACAGGGAGAGAGGCTGCGATCTTACATTTGTAATAACTGTCCTGAACCGTATGGTATATTCGTCGAAGGGGGAGGGGATAGATATATCCAATTAGTTGTCGTAAAAAATTACGAGTGTTTACTTGATCTATACTGACAAATAGTTGAACACTTTTTCTTAGGGTTGAATTGAACATTAAGAATTTAATATTGTCAATTTATTTGGGGTTAAAAACCTAGCTAAAACATTTTATCCTAAAATCCCATTTTACGGATGAAATGTGGTTTTACAAAGATAATTGTACCTTTTATTAGATTTTTACTTTCTAAAAATCTTACTTTTGTGTCCGATGAAAAATATCGTCATTTCGTCGGATTTACTTTTAAAAACACTAAAGTTTAAAATTTTTCCCGTTCGTAGTAACAGTAAAAAAAGATACACTCACCAGTCGTGGTTTATGTATTTTCGTATTTGTTTATGTAGGTGTTGAGTATTTGTAAATTTTGTATGATTGGTCTACTATGTCGAAAGACGGGTACGGGAACGTTACTTAGTGATACCGGTAGTAGAAAATACAATAACGATTGTGAAATATCGGAAAAAACTCCCTTCTTAGAATACTAAACGTGATGAGAAACCGTTATTACATCGAATACAGATACCACTGTTCTGTCTGTATTTAGATGGACTACGAATCAACACAAAACTTCTTCACCCAAATTTCTTAGACGCATAAAAATAAATCTTACAGAGAAGTTATGTCAGGGTTACTTTACGTCTTTGATATCTTTTCACTAAAAGAAACAACACGTGTAACTAGGAATACACAGAAAGTCAATGTTATTGTTCAAAAAATTTACGAACGATATACGACCAGTACTAATATCCGTACAAAATATATAAAACATTTGGAAGTACTACTACGATACTTTTTACAGTATGAAATGGAGAAAATTATCTACATCTTTGACTCCCTTTTCCCAATTCATCGTTTACAAATATGTGAAGTAGTAAACAGGTGAGTAAATTGTTCGTAGTAATTTATGGAAAAATATGATCCGTAACAAAACCCCTAATCCTTATTTTGACCTGTTTATCTGTTCAAGAGTCAGAATCTTACGAATTTAAGGAAATTCTATATCTCTACTTTTTGTTTTTGTTAATATTTTACTTACTCTAGTAAATATATATATATATCGAGATTTGATGTATCTATGCCATTATCTCACACTCAAATAAAATTTAATAAAAAATAACTTCATATCAATTAAAACAACAAATCAGTGATTCAACACAGACTAAGAAACGCTGGGGTACCTTACATCGGACGGTCCGAGAAGATATATATCCTAAAGGGTCCGTTCTTATGACCTCACTGAACGGTAAAGGAAAAGGTCCCCTAGAAGAGATGGGTCCCTAACTTTAGTGAGGATGTAACCGTCGTCTAAGAAATGGTGACTGGGTACATAATCAAAATCCGTTACCGTGGGGTGAGTATGAGAACGGACCGTTTAGGGTACCTGCCTCCTCCGACCTTCCGACGTCAGGTACCCCAGCGATTCTCAGTCTGACTGACTCACTGAAGTGAAAGTGAAAAGTGAAAGTACGTAACCTCTTCCTTTACCGTTGGGTGAGGTCACAAGAACGGACCTCTTAGGGTCCCTGTCCCCTCGGACCACCCGACGGTAGAGACCCCAGTGTGTCTCAGCCTGTGCTGACTTCGCTGAATCGTCCTCGTCGTCGTCGTCATCACTAAGTTATAAACATATCTATTATGATACTAATTTCAGTATTTTATCATTGACGAAAGGGACAAGAATGTTATACAGGAACATAGAATATAATATGTATTATCTAACACAGAACATTAGGGAATGGGTCTAGAACGGAGAGAAGGAAGGAAGAGGGACGAACATTGGTGATCAAAGAAGAGATATAGATACAAAGAGAAAACAATGTAAGTATTGTCAATCTAAAAGTCAGTGTTTCACAAGAGTCGAGTCATCACCTGGTGTTTTTAAGACTGTGTCTGGTTCATCGACGATGAGGTTTTACATTTTAGATTCTTAAAAGATCACAAGGATTTTGAATATATTTGAAACGTAAGAAAAGGGTTATGTAGAAAACAAACAAAATTGTACTCTTATATAAGAGGTAAGGAATCTTTAAACCTTAAGACCCTTCTACTCGACATAAAGAAGACTCTGAGACGTACCTCGGGGGTACCTCGTGAAGACTCGTACGGACCATATATGTTACATAAAACTTTTTGTGCTAATCGTATTGAGTTCCATTCATGACCCATTTACGAATTACTTGACCCATTTACGTATAAGTCGGACAAGGAGGGGAGATTCACACACCTCCATAACTTTATATTTGAATTTACAGAACAGTTCTCCACTGTTTCGTATCACAATTCATATGGATACTCGATACAAAGGAAAAAATCCAAACTTAAAACTGCAAATCGTAAACAAGAGTACACTGGAATTTGTCTAATAAGTTAGAGATACATTGACTCAAAGGAGTCGACATTATCAGCCCTATTATTTTATGTCTCGGCAGTTTCCTATTCCTAACCTACTTTACGAGATCCGTTCTTATGACCTCACCCATCGGTAAGGAAAGAGGTCCTCTAGAAGGGTTAGATCCCTAACTTGGGTAGAAGGTGTACCGTCCGTCTAAGAAATGATAGACCCGGTGGTCCCTTTGGGTTCCTTCCCTGTACTATTACGTATATTTCTTGAATTGTACTACGAATCCTATGATTCAGGACACCCCCCCGTACCTCATAGGGTGACAAACGGGTACGGATTTTCCCCTACACGAAAGTCCATGTACGTCTACTCATAGAGTTGTCACTTTGTCATTTTGAGTCTTATAAGATTGTCGATCTTCACCGTAGTCCCCTGTCATAAGTCGATAACATAGAGCCACGATACCATAGACAACGAATCCTTCGAGAACTTATTTATAACTTATTTATGTAGTTATTCACTTCTATACTAGTCTTCCCACCATACATACAGTGTATTTTAATTGGTCATTTATAAACTATTATATTAAAAATTCAATTAAGTAAAAAGAATATCAAATACTTCCCAGATTAAAACAGAGTTACCGTAACGACGGCTTTCATAAAGTACCGGTTCATAGAATTTCTGTAGTCCCCATAATACTAATTTTTCACAGAGTAGGTTCCTTAACGTATTCTTAAATAGTAGGATTGTATACGACTATTTGACGAGAGACCTTTTGTTTAGAGGTTAAACAACATAGACATCTAAAAATACTACAGTTTATGGGAGTACGGAACCGGATAAAGTTTCTTAGGTACACTGTAATGACTCACGTCTCTGTCTTTGTCTGTTTAGTCAAAATCGAGAACACTCAATCAGCCTTGGTTGAGGTTGTTTGATGACGAAACAGTATGGTGTTAAAAGATTTGAATGAGTCGAAAGGGGTAGAAAACAGATTATCGTACGAATAGCCAATTCACACCTTTAAAAGACGCCCCGTACAGGAACACTTTCAGACGAGACTCAACACTACAAGAGAATAAATACAAGGGTAAGTGAAAGAGTTCACCCGTTCTTTCCCTCTCCGTTCCCCTACCAAGGACCTCTACCCCAAAGTCCATGGACCGGGTAGAACGGTACGTACAGAAAGTATTTTACCTGACTCTGGACCACCACGTTCTCTCCCGGGGAGATTAGACCAAGAGGAGAAACTTCAGGGTCTTTAAGTGAGTACAGTCACGGGTCTTCCCTAGTTCAGGTCTCACTAACCGATTCGACCCGATCACTTTGATCTTACCAAGACTCTGTTGTATTTTTACTGTACAGTTTATAATAGATTACGATCAGTGTGGACTACTCTTTCGTCTATACTTGACCTTTGATGATTGACTGAATGATATTCTTTTATTTTATTATCTCTGATTTTCTTAAACTTTAAATAACTAATTAGGTAAATTACCGTGATGTCCCTAATCATTGTATTAAATTGTCTTAGTTCTGTTCTAGTAGAATAGGAGAGTAAAGTGTAATCCCCACTTGAACGGTCACCCTGACAACCGACTTCAACGAAAGTGGTTACACTGGTTATTATCCTACCCACGACAATTTTAACCGTAGATAACAGAAAGTCACTAGGGTACCGACTCGTGTTGGGTAGGGGTTTACAATAACGTAATAAAGAAATATAGAAAAAATATAAATTCCATATCAAATCAAGATCCACAATTTCATAAGAGAAACTCTCGAAAACTTATAGAGATGAAACTAGTTAATATAAAGTAAGAGTGATCAAGGATCAGTCTATTATTAGAAAGAAAAATTAAAGGATTGACAACTACTATGGTGTGACATTGAGATTTAACGATGTTTAATCGTAGTTTATATTATGACCTTTCGAGAACCCTAAATCCCTATAAATAAGAAGGTTTTTCTGATTCACGTAAGTATAACGGTTTAAAAGTACCTCGTGACCCTTATTTTAATAGTCGTTCTATCTGTACTAAGGTTAGAAGTACTTAAATATTTGGGTAATCAAGACGTTGTATTATTCAACATCCTGACAGACATATCCGTTCAATGAAGTAGAGAACTTTGGAACCAAAGGATTGGACATTTACTGACATCATTATGAATCGAACGTCTAACACGACCTCTTTATATTAATTTCTGTTTTAAAAGAGGGTTGAATTTTAGGAGAGATGTTTCAATCCTCCCTTTCTTTTGTCAAAACAATAAATTTTTTTTTTGTGTGTAATTTGTCTCAAAACGTGTAGTGTCTGTCATACGATTCTCTGACGTTTCTGTCTTTCTTTAGAGTGGGAAAGTAGAATGTATGGGCACAAACTCTATTTCTTATTTATCAGGAGTTCATTCTTCTGAAGTGTTATGTTAAACGGTGTGTATCAAGTAGGGTTAAAGTGAAGTGTCAACCTCATTGGTAGACATAATCAATTAACTGAAATACGTCTTCTTTTTGTTTACAAAGTATAGACATTATTTCCTTCGTCAATACGTTGAACCTCGTTGGGTCCTTCAACCCAAGGATGGGATGGTGACTTTGGTTCCCCATCACCACGGTAGAGGGAACTACAAAAATAAGGTTCATTTACCAAGGGTCCATAAACTCTTTCTGTAAGGACTAGTATTTCGACTGTTTCCTGGATAGATCAAAAAGTTTCTTAAATATACGTAAAGTTTTTCTTCTCTTTCATGAATATTCAAATTCAAAAGACTTCATTTGTCAGACTTATTTTCTTCCCTTCCTATAGGAGGGAATAAAAGTTATCTCTCTTAATTCGGATAATAACAAAATAAAAATAGACGGGAATATGAACAAGATTCTTAACTCTTTACACACTTTTTTTCACTTCACTCATTGTATATATATATTTACATTTTAGTAAGACATTTGAGGAATTACCGAAATGTTTGACTTTCACAGCAAATTGACCTCATCTGTAAAACTAAGGAACTTACTCTCTGTAGAACTTCCGTCTACCAATTTACCGGCATGAGAATCTTTCCCGGGTTCGGTTAGACTTGTTTCTGTCCTTTCTTCCTTCCTCCTTTGAAGACGTCCAGTGTCAACTCACGAAACGTATTAATCTTGTTTATGACAGACAACTCTTTTTTAAAGACTATGATAATACGGGTCTTATATAAACTTACACACACAGTGATCTTGTTGTATCGGAAAAAAGTTATCAGGTCTTCGTTTGTCTTTATAAACATTAGAATGATTGTCTCCCTACTGTCCTCTATTGTTATACATCTGTTAAGATTGATAATCGTAAACCTATCTAATTTTACACCATCTGACCGACAACTTTCGGACTCATAACTGTAGGTTGTCTGGGCCTGCAGTTAGATTCAAAGTCATGAATGATAATCCTGTTTGAAGATGTTTAAGGAGTTAGAGAAATGTCGAGTAAAAGGAGGAGTAGATATTTTGACCCTAGTATCACGGGTAAGTCATCCTAGTGACATTCTAAATATTCACAAATGAATGACAGACCGTATATCATTTACAGTTATTTACCACTACCGGTGATGGTAGTAGAACTAATGATTCTTTTTATTATTCACGTAACCCTTTTGAAACCTTTTTACTTTACTAGGAACTTTATTGACAAAGCTCAGACCAAACCAAAGATCAAAAAATCAAACACATCTTTTCAACGTTCATAATGTCCATAGAATTCTCAATTTAGTTATCTTGTACTTGTCGTTAAACTAATTTATTTGTTTATGATTCGGTAACAGTAGACAAAGTCTGACTAACGAAATGAATTCTAACTAACAAAATTGCCTGAGTTAAAAAGTGGCGAACGGGACCCTGAAGCCTCGTGGAGAATAGCTCTCGGTCTCATCTAAAAGAGAGACGTAGTGACACCGGTTACTCTCCAATTATCCTTACTCGGTTGTCTTCGAATATGCTCTTGACGTGTAAAGGTGGTCAGACCCGGAGAATATAGCGACGATAACGGTACTCTTCCTGTACAGACCCGTCGGACACCGGCAAATCTCTGTGCACCTCGTCTCGGTTTGACGAGGTCACTGGAATCGACTGTCGGTCCGTGGAGATATGGACACACCTTTCGGTCGGTTCTAGACCTCTCAACGAGGACTACGCAGACAATAGTTGACAGAACATATAGTGCCTCTCGACACCAATAAACAATGAGTTGTTGTCCATTGATTTTCTAGTAGTCTATCAATATTGTACGGGAGTGGTCTTTTCTTTCTTTCATGACAAGTGTTCCAATAACGTTCCTAATTTTGTTTGTATGTTTCGTGGACCGTAATATCGTCGTGAATGATTCCCGACCAAAAACTCTGACTTCTTCAGTTGAAAGTTATTTCCAGATATTTGAAAAGTTTTACGTTATAAAAAATTATAAACACTAACGATGTCATAAATAATCTATGTTGTTTCTTTTTATCTGTACGACATAATCTTTGAATTGAAATCTAAGTACATACAAATATTAAGGTCTCATCTGAAGGAAAAACGTAAAAATATGATCGAAAAATTTCTGGGTAAAATATACTGTCTATAATTTTATTCAGGGAGAAATTTGTTACTTGACGATTCTATCCTGAAATAAAAAGGTAAAAAGGGGTAATTATGTTACCGGAATAAAAGGTAAATGTATTACCTGAGACTCGTCAGTTACTAACCAATTTAACGAGTAAGACGAAGAACGGACGTTCCGAAAACGACACTCGTTGGTAGTTCGTGTTTTAGACTGACGGTACCTTGTAATTTGTCCATAAGAGGAAAAATTTGAAACACTAGAGTTAAAGGACCTCACTAGGTTATCTTTTGTCTACGTTTAATCCTCGAGTTAAGGGTTTTTATTATCCATCGTAAATACGACCGAAGGATACCTCTACTGAGTCTTTTCATACCTTCCGTGTTGATCGTGAAGGTTTACTTTACACACAAGAATATCAAAGTATTTATAGGAAGAACAAGAGAAGGTTTATAACTGGAAAAACACGACTTACGTTTCCATTCGTGTCCGTGTTTGTCCATCTTGGTATTGTCTTTTGACCGAGAGAAATCTTGTATGAAACTACTCAAAATGACAAAGCAAAAAATCTCTATGATTTCTTTCTCCTCGTCTAAATACGTCATACTGAATATGGACGACTTGTTATGTTATTTCCCGGTACTTCGACTAGTCAAAGCTCGGGAGAGAGTTATAAGATCGTTTTCTAGAGATCGTAAAGTCTCTTTCAGCAATTCTTTTCTAAGAAACAAAAACGAACACACATAAAGACACACAACAAACAAACAAGTAAACGAAATAAAAACGAAATACTCCCTTTCTTTTTCTTTACCTTTCCTTTTTACCAAGGAAATCCACAACTACACAAATATCGTTAGAATTCTCAACTCTCGTGCAAAGTGGTTGTAAACAATGTCTTTCAGAAGTGTATCTGAAACCAAAAGAGATCTTTCAAACATTAGAAACTACTGTAATTACCTTTTCCTGTACCTTTTCCCTTAGGTCTTACACTGAACATAAATCCCTTTCCCTTTCAGTCGTACTTCTAACTGTGTCGTAGTCGAAGATGTCACTTGATTTGAGACAAAATCTATTAGTAAACTAGACTAGACTTGTTCAACATCTTGGTGCGATTCAAATAACTCCGAAAAGTGATTCCTTTAGTCACTATGTGTATGTCGTATTGATCCATGAACTATTCAAATTACTTTCCTTCACTTCGACCAGATCCGTCTATAATTCCACTTCTTAGCCATCGAACGAAGAATCCAGTAGTTCCTCTGTTTTGCAACCCAAGAACCTTTATAGGTCCGTAAACTGTATACTGTCTCTATTGTCGACGACTATTAAGTAAAAAGAATATTAATAAGTCGTTTAACTCTAATAGTTATTCCTTTAGAACCGATATTCTTCCATAGTTGAAATGGGGTGAAAAATATCGAGTCCACAAATGCCCGTCGACCACGGTTTTAACGTTTTTCTTCTGTAACTATGGATAAGACTGTTTAACGGTCTCGAGTAAGAGATAAATATAAGTTCGGAGATAGGGACGAGAGTAAAGATACCAAATCTTAAAACAATAACAACCCTTGATCGGATTCGGTCAACAGGCACATGTAAATAATCTAAAAGACACCATCTAAAACCATCGACGATACCAATCTCTACTCACAATCGATGAGAGACTGTAGTTTTGGACTGTGAATATTTTCGTTCACAGTTTCTTCTAAGTCGGTGTGAACCTCTGTAAAAAATCTTTACGATAAACAAATTTTTCGATATGTTGTCGAGTTGTCGGGAGGAGACATTTAAGTTTCTACATGGTCAAGGGACGAGAAATCCAAGACACTCGTATTGTACAACAGAGACCCAAGTGACTCTACTACACTTTGTGTCTTCGTCCTAAGTTAATCGAAATGTTAATGGTAGTCCATTTGTCTAAAAAGACTGTAATATTAAAGTCTTAGATCGGAGGTCGTGATTGGACTTCTCATTTCTTATCTCCAAAGTGACCTGAAGGATAAATACGATCCCACTCCTTACAGAGGTTTAAGAATCTGTTTCGTATCTAGAACTTATGATGATTAAACGGTGGTAATTTTTGGGTAAGAAATTATAAATAATTCAATTAATCGTTTAGGAGACCATACTAGTCTTTCTTTTATATCGATTGAGTACATTGTTGATGGAGACCTCGTTCCGGAAGGACGAGAACTTAAGGATACCTAATACTTAAGGACTTTACTGATGGAGATCTAATGTTTAAGTTTATGTAGAGTGTGTGTGTACGTGTATGTGTGTATGACAGAAGTTTAAATATTTAACGTATGTATGTTATCTACAGTTTTAGAAAACCGAGAGAGTCGAAAAAACTTAACAGTTGAATTTTTTGTCAGTGTTGGATTTTCAACTCTCAATACAAAATAAATCGCCTTTAAAAATCGGGTCCACTGTCGTAGAGTTGATTGGGAATCTCTTAAAGAGTCTCTTCAGTTTCCCTCCTTGGTCAAATGTATCTTCAAAACGTGTTTCCCGTCCATCAGATTTGAAGTTTTCTAATGACACTTAATTTCCTTTTAGTCTATAGGGTTCAATTCCTGAAGTCCCGAAAATATGTATACCCTCCCGAAGGGTCCACCACGATTATCGTTTCTTGAGTGGGAGGTTACACCCTCTGTCTTCTCTACGTCCAATCTAGGGACTCAGTCCTTCTAGGGGATCTTCTTCGTACCGTTGGGGGAGGTCATAAGAAAGGACCTCTTAGAGTACCTGTCTCCTCGGATCGTCCGATGTCAGGTATCCCAGTGTGTCTTAGTTTGCACTGACTTCGTTAAATCGTACGTGTGAACGTGATACATATCCTTCTACATTCTCAGGCTCGAATGACTTTAGAAAGGAAAGTATACGTAGAGTCGATAGTCCACGGTCCTGGGAAACGAAAAGTATAGGACTCAAGGAGTCAGGAGTGGTATTCCTCACTGACGTCGGACTACCGGTCGTCTAGCATGACCACAAGAAGAGGAAGGACTCTCGGGAATCCCGAGTCCTTAAGCGTAAACCCCCGGTCTTAGTGACTGCTGAGACTGTCGGACCAAATAACTATACCGTTCTTTCTGAGGTAAAGAAGCTTAGAAGTGTCTCAAAACTCTGAATGACAAAACTAAAAAAACCATAAGATGAACCCTGGATGAGATAAAATGTTAAATAAAAGTCGTGGGTATGTGGGGAGGGAAGGGGAACGGGTTCCAAAAGAGATTGAGATCGGAGTATTTTGGGACGTCCGATACGGAAGGGAGTCAGGATTTTATCTTCTCCCTCTAACTTCTTTTGTTACAAAGATTTATGAAGGTCTTGTAACTTCTCATTTTATCCACACCAATGATCATTGTCGTTTACTACGACTTACTTTTTTTTATTTTGGAAAGACCATCTCAGATCCTTCATCTTTCTTGTGTATATCAAAACCTAAGTGAAGAGAAATATAAACTACAGACTGAAGTGGTAAACGACGGACATAGTGGGGTACGTGTAGCGTGAAACTTAGCATCAAAGGAGTATACCATTTACCTCTATCAAAAATGTATATGTGTATATATATAAATACGTATATATTACTGTATATATTATACGAGTCCATCACGTATGGAATGAAATATTTAGAATGTATGGAATGAAATATTTAGTATGTCATAGCTACAATTATTCATTAGACATGATAATAATAACATCAACAACTATAATAACTAACTATAACAATAACTCCTATAATTATGGTAAGATGTCTGTTGTACACTTTAATACTCTTTAGTAACTCTGAGTATTTTACTTTTTCAGGAGAGTACCGATATACTTTCCTTAAAGGGACACTTAAGTAACATCTATCTTCTGAGATGATTACTAATCATAATTAATAATTATCAAACGTACATGTACCAAATAACTGGTGGTGACTATAAATTGACATACAACACTAACAGAAGTCATTTCCACAGAAAGAAGGACTTTCTGTTACGTAAATCTAAATATACTCGTATATATCATGGGATATAAAATACCCCTACCATTAGGGTTTCTCTCTTTACGTTTATCTTCAGAAATATCCCTAGACTTAATATTAGGATTGTCCTTTAACGTGTCATCCGTAAGATCATATTACCAATCCTCGAAATTGAAACTTATTCTGTCCAGATCCAACATTAGACCGAAGTGGGAAATTTTCGGCACTCTAGAGTGAATATTTTCGTTACACTTCTTGTCTTTTCAGACTCTCATTTTATTCCATTACATATCTTTCATGAAAAGTGTCATGGACTGTGTATCATTTACAATTAAAATAGGTGAACTGTCTCTCTTTTTGTTTTAGAGAGTCTACACATATATACACACATGTTTGTGTGTGTGTGTGTGTGTGTGTGTGTGTGTGTGTGTATTAATGACGTTTTCTGTTTCAACAGAGGTTTTTTAAAGATTTATAAAACCAGTAGTCCTTTTACAAACTTACACCTGGATGTGAAGGTAGTCCGTATTACTTCTCTCAAACGTTAATTAGAGTCTAGTGAGACGTCCTCTCTGTGTTATATTCCAGATTCTAGGGTTACCTCTGTCTCGACTTTTGGTGGACTAGGACGAATTTGTGCAGGGGGACGGGAATCTAAGGGTACAAGGACCCACGTGTTTTAGACTAAAGAGAAAAATCAGTCGAAGACAGATGACCGACTTTGTCTTTATTTTGAGGATCTTCGAAGGACTCTGAGACATCTATTTTTCGTCACAGTTACCATGTGACTCGAGGTAAGTTTGGTTTCCGGACTTGTCAACAAGGATTCATGTCCCTCTGGGGAGACTTTGGTTTTAGGTGTCTACGAGTTCAGGGATTGTATCTTACTGTTTCATGGTACTTATCATCCAGAAGGTATAGACGTCCAAACGATATACGTATAAAGTAAGTATGAAGCAACTGAGGAACGTACACTTAGGTATTTATGTCTCCCGTCTGACATAACGTACCGACAAAATGTGATGATCTCACCCATCAAAAGTCACAAAACGTCCGGAATGGGTAAAATCTATAAGTTATTCATACAATACCCGAAGGGACCACCGAGTCTACCATTTCTTAGGAGGAAGTTACACCCTGTGGACCCAAACTAGGGACCCAACCCTTCTAGGGGACCTTCTCCCGTACCGTTGGTTGAGGTCATAAGAACGAATCTCTTAGGGGTACCTGTCTCCTCGGACCGCCCGATGTCAGGTTCCCCAATACTTCTCAGTCTGTACTGACTCGTTGATTGGTGTGTGTGTGTTCATACAAGATACTACCCTTTTGATACCTTCAGTGTTTTTATTATTGACATTGTTATACACGTTTGCAAACGAAAAACGGATACACAAGGTTAGTGACCCGATTTGTGAGAACATTGGAAGGGTTAATGACTTACTTTATCCGTGATAATAAAGGCAGTAAAACTCTTTAACTCTGAATTCTTCGATGAATTGACGAGTTTCGACGTGTCGAGTGACTTTAAAACTAAGTCCGGTAGACTGAGGTCTTTGATCTAAAAATTGGAAGTTCGATTTCATAGAGAAAAAGTGTTCCGAAGGATTGGTAATTCACTGTCCCGTGTTTAGTGGTTGTTTAGGACTTTTGTCGACGGTAAGTCCGGGACTAGGTCACACAAACTTTCGGTCTCGACGAGACGTGTGGTGTCAACTCCGTAACGAGGTCGGGGTTTTATCAGTCCTGTTCGGAGGTAAAGTCCCGAAGGGTCCACCGAGTCACCATTTCTTAGACGAACGTTACATTCTCTATGTCCTCTACACCCGAGATAAGGACCCAGTCCTTCTAGGGGACCTCCTCTTACCGTTAAGTGGGGTCATAAAAACGGACCTCCTAGGGTACCTGTCTCACCGGAATTTCCAATGTCAAGCACCCCAACGTTTCTCAAACTATACTGACTCGTGTGTGTATGTGTGTGTATACGGGTATCGGTGGTAACTCTGACTAACTTTCGGGTAGACAGAACGGAGAGAACGTGTAGATCAGGGTAGAAATAGAGAATGTGAAATAAAAAATCAGATCCGAGGTGTGTATGATTCAACGAAATTAAAGACGTTTAATTGGACGAATGTGTCGACAGCCCACACGACAGTCCCGTGTCGACATAGAGACGGGTTCTATGTGACAGGTGGGAAAAGAAGAGTAGTCACGAGACTACAGGGTTGATCGAATGGACCCCGGAACGTGGATATGTCGGTCTCTAAACTGATATCCTAGTCACTAAAAGAGACGATTGGTTCAGAACTATAAACAGGGACTGTAATCCCTGTACAAAGAAGAGTTAATGTAAAGGGTTGTAAAATATATAAAACCTTTATCGTGGAACATTTCCTTCGTCCTTGTCCGTCCCTGATCACGGACGTTTGAAAATTCTTAAGAACTTGAATTTTGAAATTTGACTTAGTCCTATGAAGGTACCTAGGATCCCAAATCGTAGTCAGACAAAAAAGGATTCGTAGACTCAGGAGCAACATATCAGCGACCACACGTAGACAGGGTCAGTTATAACTTTTAGGATATCGGTCACTGACACTCTTTTCTATTGTAAACTCCAAATAAGTGTAAACGAAATGTAAATAAGTAACAAGTAGAACACACGGACAGTAGAACCTTCGATGTTTCAGGATAAGTCTACATGGACGACCGGCTACTAGTGAAACTTGTTTATTAAAATTTCATCGATTCTTTTCTTATTCTCTTTTATCTCGTCGTTGAATAGGTCCTTCGGTCTAGGAGTGACATACACACACACACAAACTTGTAAATGTTAAGTCATACCGAAATCGTAAAACACTCCCTTTTACTCGTTGTTTTCGCTTTACTTTTTCATAGTGAATTACACTCGAAATTTAAAAATTGTATGTCGTACTAAATAAATAGTAAATCTTTCGAGAGGGTTTCCTCGATAAATTATTATATGTGAAACGTTTCACCGAAGTAGAAAGAAAATTAAGAGGGTGTGGGACACCGTCTGTCCCATCTCAGATACTGGGAATGAAGTCTACACTCTACTTTTTCCTTGTTTCTACAAATACTAAATCTTCTGTTTGGAAAGTTTGAAGTAGATTAAAGAGACTGTAAGAAGTTTAGAGAGAGGGACACGAGTGGGTATATAGTAATCTGTAGTCTTGAGTTCGAAGTTTTTAGACCAGAAATAATCCTTCTTTGTTCGGTGAACGGTTACTCAGAATATAGTGCCTTTTAGTAAGAGAGTCAGTCTTTTAATAAAACAGTTAGAAAGACGAAGGGGGTAACATTCTAAAACAAGTGTCAACGTTAATAAAAAGAAATTTTTTTTCTACGTTCCGATTTTTACCATCTCCACTCCTGAAGGGACCACCAGGTTACCAATTCTGAGACCCAAAGGTGACGTCTCCCATACCTAAGTGAGGGTCAGTTTTAGGACGTACGGTACATCGTGTCGTTTTTTTTTTTTTTTTCCTTTTCTTTCTTTCTTTCTATGTTTCGAAAATATTTAGTTCCCCCATGTTTACCACTGTTGTAAGAGTGACCCAGAACCCCACGAAGGTCGGGGGTTTTCATATAGTATAAGTCACAGAACAAAGCTTGCAGGGACCTTTCCAGAGTGGAGAAAATGGCGTGGAGTCAGGTGGGATTAGAATGTTCGACCACAGACTTAACGGAGATGAACAGAGACAGAAAAGTTTTTTGGATCCACGAACAGAGTCTATATGGTAATGTTCGAAGAGTAGAAAAGATGAAAACAGTGACGATGGTGGGAGACGACAGTCTCAACTAGTAGTTCTACAATTAGAAAAGTATATATATATATATACTTTAGAAAATTATAGTATATTTAGAAAATAGTATATGTATATATATATACAGAAACGAGAGACTTACTCTCTTTCAAACCTACGACCGGTATTTCCTACGAAATAGTACTAGGAATAAACGGTAGGAACGAAGGAAAGTCTTTGTATCTCCTCAGTACAACTACAAATGACCTTTAAGACATTAGGGTTATCTTAGACATATTATCTTATTTAAAGTGACAGTAACGAAATATAGGGGTAATGAAACACGGTTATGATACTGTCACCAGAGGATTGACCGGAAGGACGGAGTTATAACCCTTTATCTTAAAAGAAAAACATTACGTTTAGAAACGTACGACAAAAAGATGAATTTTGGAAAGTCTCGGAAGGTGGTCGGAAATCGTAATCTCAGGTGTACGACATCTTAATAGGGGAGTTCGTAAGATGGGACACCAGGGATGAATAGAGAAGTCAGAGTGAGGAGAGGAACGTCGAAAGGAAAGTCGGTATGAATATTAAAGGATTGACACGACCCGAGAGAGCACTGAGACCCCAAGTACACACAGTAACAAGATTTACCCTATGGAAAAAAGGAACCGATGGTCCGGTGATAAAGAAATAAGACGTGTCGCATGGTCTGTAGTAAAAACTACTATGTTCGTGGATACTCAGACCTTCTTAAAAAACGGACGCAAGGTTGATGTGGTGTTCATCGACTCTTAGACATCAAACTCCCCTCCCGGAGTCATAATAAGTACAGTCAAGAAGACACGGACTGTGTTTCACTCGTGTGTTGTTACTAGGTCAAGTCAAGTCAGCGAGTCAGTACAGGTTGAGAAACGCTGGGGTACTCCGAACGGTCCGGAGGGACAGGCAGTGGTTGAGGGCCTCAAGTGAGTTTGAGTACAGGTAGTTCAACCACTACGGTAGGTCGGTAGAGTAGGAGACAGCAGGGGAAGAAGAGGACGGGGGTTAGAGAGGGTCGTAGTCCCAGAAGAGGTTACTCAGTTGAGAAGCGTAGTCCACCGGTATCATAACCTCAAAGTCGAAGTCGTAGTCAGGAAGGTTACTTGTGGGTCCTGACTAGTGGATGTTACTAATGACTTGCTTAACAACTATAAGATGTGAGTCATATACTCACACGTGTTATGGGAAAGATATTAGGGTGGTCCAGTCTCTAACCCAAAAACCATATAATCACAAGTCCGTCCTATGGTGGTTTGATTCTCAGTCTTTCAGTCCAAGGATAATAACTGAAAGGTTCGATCACAGACTCGGAGATAAAGTAAGTGTATGGAATTTTACAAATAAATGACTCAGTGATAATCCCCGATTGTGTCAAGCTCCAAAACTCCTACAACAACAACGAATCAATAATTTAGTACAGACTGACAAAACGTCGGGGTACCTGATATTGGGAGGTCCGAGGAGACAGATACCCTAAAGTGTCCGTCATTATCACCTCACACAACGGTAAAGGAAGAGGTCCCTTAGAAGGGTTGGATCCCTAGCTTGGGTGCAGAGGACGTAAACGTCCACCTAAGGGATGGTGACTCAGTGGTTCCTTCGGGGAACAACCGGGTTTATCCGTCTGAGGGAAAGAGTACCTTAAGTGTAACATAAACTCTACTGTTTTCGTTTACCTATCCGTATATCATATACAGTTAAACGACATTCTCAATATTTTTCACTTTATCCTATTCCTCCAATTTCTTCGTTCTCCTATGTCAAACTTTATCCTACCAGTCTCTTCCGTAAAGTCTTTTCCACTATCGACTCGTCTCTTGTCACTCGGACACGTAAAAACCTCTTTCTCGTAAGGTCCGTTTCCCTTGTCGTTCCAGTTCCTCGGACTCCGTTCTAGTACAAATAGCACAAGGTCTTTGTCATTCTGAGAGTAACACCAGTCTCGTCTCACTTCTTCCCCGAACACTTTTCTCTGTTCCAGTCTCAACCGTCCTGGTTCGGTAAGTCATCGTTCACCACTCTACGAAGGAAAAATAAGACTCAATGTCTTTTTGGGTAACTTCCTAAAACTCGTCTAAACTCCATGTTAGACTAACGAGAAAATTTCGTGAGACTGAGAAGATACCTCATTTACAACAATCCCCCCGTTCAGATCTCCGTTCTAATCCATCCTTTGTGACGACTACTGAGTCCGATCCCACCCTCGGGTATTTCGTCTCTCGTGTCTATCTAAAGTCTATGTAAAACTTCTATCTAAACTATCGTGTCAAAAAAACGACTACTTAACCTACACTCTATATATTATCTTATTAGACACTACTAAATTAAAACCGGTAAATGACTCCACTTTTTGTGACTCTTTTCGTATTCTTGTTTTCTAGGTAGAATCTACATTTGTCTGTATCTGAATCTGTATCTATGTGTATATACCGTATCTATCTCTACACCTATGTCCGTATCCATCTATGTTCACCTTTAGAGTTCAGTCGTCATTCTATTAACTCAGATGTTCATCTCCTCGAGTTTCAAACTTTAATTTTAGACGTTTACTGGATTTGTACCTATTTGAATGTCGGTATCTCAAATTTAAACTCACTTTACTTCCGTCTTTTCTATTCCCAGGATTCGTTCCAAATGTTCGGTCTCTTTTTGGTAGTCTCCTCTGACTCTTCGTCCCTGGGTGCCTTATCCATATTGTTTGTTCACTTCTTCATCAAAGTTCCTTTCTCACTAGTCATCAAAGTGTTCGACAATCATCCAACTTATGTTACTCCTGACACTGAAATGGGATCTTAATTCATGACAAGTCCCATGACAAGTCCCATAACTATAGGTACTGTTTACACTAAACTCCCTCATTACCCCTGTTTCGACTATCTTTACCGTTGGGTGAGGTCATGAGAATGGACCTTTTAGGGTACCTGTTTCCTCGGACCATCTGATGTCAGGTATCCCAGTGTTTCTCAGCCTGTGCTCGCTGAAGAGAAAGAAAGAACACTTATTAATTTCTCGTTCATCTGTGTCCTTTATATCTATTAAGTAATTTATTCTGACCACCCGATTTATTAAAAGTTTAATGGAAAAGTAGAGATTAAAGATACTAAAAATTTTAGTATAGATACAATATATGGAGTATAAATGAACCTAATGGTCAAGTCAAAACTCAACTTGGGTTATAGGACTCGTACCTTAATAAAACTTACGTGAAAAGAAAACTCTTAAGTCTTTCGTGTAATCGAAAAAGTCTCGGAGTCCCGATGAAAACCGACAAAGTCAATAGTGACACAACGTCTTCACCACTTCACGGTTCATTATCTTATGACCCATTGTTTCTCGAAGAACGTGCATATCAGTGAAACACAAAACGAAGTAAGAAGGTTAGACAAGATAGTGAGCTCGTAGTCAGATAGGAAGGTAGGTAAGTGGGAAGCAAATCAGTAGTTCGAGACCGTTATGGTTCTGGAGGGTGTCTCACAAGAGAGGGAGATAGACTCCTGTGTGTTTACCTTATAGAGGACTGGGTCTCCTCCCAGAGAGTCGTATTAATGTGACTCGTCAGGAACGTCTACTCGTCCAGGTCTCGACATTTTCCTTCCCCTTTATTTCTCTTCGTCTCCGTAATATCAGACTTCTGATAAAATAAGCATTAAACTCTTATTTGGTACTCAATATTTACAAAACGATTTCGTAGAGTAGGTTTTTACTAGTAAACTTCTTTCAAGTCATACTACATGTCGGACTCAGTCCTTTTTTCCGAATCCTACTCCAGGAATACTCCCCATGATCTACAAACTAAAATATAATACTTCCGAGTATCTTGTCCCCGTCCAACTAACATTTTTCATTGTACGTCACGATCTTATTTTGCACTACCTTCATTGATTCTAGGACTTCATGATACAAAAAAACAAGAAAATAAAGAAGAAAAGGATAGGAAAAAAGGAAAAACCCAGACAGGAAAAAAAAAAAAGGGGAGAATATATTGTGTTTCTTTTTTAACTATGTTTGGTACTACTACTTTAAGTCTTTTTTATAAATAAAAAAATAGTGTGTTGACTTGAAAGTATATTTAATTTGGTAGGGTAAATTAAATTGAAGTAAAGAATTCAAGATATAGATAAAAAAGGGTCTTCTTTAAATAAAAGGGATTCATTGTAAGAACTGTGTAAGAGTTACCCGTCCTTTGAAACATAATATACTATAAAATTCACATTGGAAGTCGTGTCGTTACACCTATTCGGGTTACTTATATTTTATCTCTTCTTTACTCTTTTTGCAAGATGAAAAAAAAACAAAACAAAACAAGAAACGATAAAGTCTTCTTGTTCCTTTACTACTAAATCTAAATACACCTCCCAGTGTCTTAGTTTTGGTTGTTTCGGTCCGACAGTCTACCTCTCCATGTACCGGTGATGTCCTTATTCGGAAGGGACGGTATCTTTCTTTCAGGACTATGAGTGTGGACGGAGAACTAGTCTGTGAACTCTGTCGACCTCGTCACCTCGTCTACACGGGTCTCTATCGTTTATCTACACGAACTATCGTCCTCGTACCTCGTTCTATCGAAGTTCAAGAACTTCTTTTATTCGACGCCACTAGTTACCTTGACTCTTTCGAGTAATGCACCCTTCGAAGAATATCCTACACCGAGAAGGATTCCCTTAAGAGACGGTCTCGGCTTTCCTGAAACTGGGACGGGTCCGTGTAAGACTCACAACTTTAGTTAAAGAGTAAAACTTTATCCAATTCTAAAGGGAGGGTGGGACTTTTTATTCAAAAGTCATCAATACTCTGACTGTGATTTAAGTCAATGTTCATTTGAAATACAAACCCCGGTCGACCTATACACTAAAATGGAAAAGAGATGTAAAATCCTTCAGATTTATGTCTAGTTCATAAAAACTACTTTATAAATCATAAATTAACTCTAACCTATTTCACATTTTATGTATGTTCTAAAATTCCAAATTACATTAAAAAAATGTAAAGATTAATGTCGGTGGTTTTTTAAATCTTAAAATATACACAGAACGTGTTATAAAGATCACCTGACACAACAAGTTCTGGTAGGGATGACTACGACTCAATGTAAGGTTAAAACTGATTATTAGATTAGTCAAACTCCACTATTACTACTACAACTGATAATGTTGTTGTTTCTGTCTTAGAAATTGATGAATCTTTAAATCTCTGATATTTCGAGGGAATGTGTCCTATAATATAATTTAAGATATTGAGTGACGTTACACGATATTTTAGTAAGTACCTTCGAGTCTCTTCGTTACACCAAATGGGTTTCAATAAGACGGGTAAAAAACCGTCCTGACTCTAGTTTTGGGTGTACAAGATTAAGGTTTCTCGAAAAAAGTAGACGAAGTACCTTTAAGGGTAAATAAAACATCAGACACTAAAAGAATTTAAATTTACAATTCATATAATTTGGATTAATGTACATACTACGGATAACTTGAGTTATCAATATAGTCCGTCTTCTCATCGGTTCCCAATTTTAAGTATTGACTGAGAAACAATCTGGTGAAAAAGACTACTTAAAAAAGGGTGTTCTGATGTTGTTATTCCAATCTTAGGACGGTGACCTAGAAAGTATTGAGAGACTTCAATTAGAAAGTGAGTCCATGACAATCTCTTGGACTGATTCCGTGCAAATACATTGAACAATTACAAGTCTAAAAGAATTCCTCATGTTCTCTCTTCTCACAAAATTTGTCGGTAAGGCGTAGCATAGATCGTTATGGCGTTACTGATCTAAGACATCATCAGTAGATGATGCAATCATCATCGTTGATCATTCTTACTTTTTACACCTCTTAACGGTATTCAATCCCGTTGTATACTAGTTTCGTCTAAGGAAATTGTACAACTTATAGAAGATACAAAACCCTGTAAAGTAGTAGAGTAAAGTAAAATTCGTATTTTACCGGAGTACTCTTTCTATAATGGTAAAGCATTCTTGTCTGGGTCTCATGTACACCAATCTACTTAAGTTAGGATCCATGTACTGATACCGAACAATAGAAATAAAAGGGAAGACAGATTTTTCACCGTTAAAACCAAGTCACGTCATTCGTGATCTGACACTTAGTCTTAGCTTATGTTTGATATCCGTATTATGAATTTAATGTATAATGAGTTCTAAGTTTTTATAAGTATTATGAGTTCTAAATTTAGTGTCTGTGTTATAAGTTAGGGAATGGTTGTAGGCCAGGGTAGTGAAGTACCGTTTATCTACCTCTTTGTTATCTTTGTCAGTGTCTGAAATAAAAGAACCCGGGGTTTTAGTGACGTCTACCACTGACGTCGGTACTTTAATATTCTGCGAACGAGGAACCTTCCTTTCGATACTGTTTGGATCTGTCGTGTAATTTTTCGTCTCCGTAATGAAACGGCTGTTTCTAGATATCTCAGTTTCGATACCAAAAAGGTCATCAGTACATACCTCCACTCTACCAAAATCACCAAAATCAGTGATTCAGTACAGGTTGAGAACACTGGGGGTACCTGACATCGGGCGGTCCAAGGAGACAGGTACCCTAAGAGGGTCGTTCTTATGACCGTACCCAACGGTAAAGAAAGAGGTCCCTTAGAAGGACTGGGTCCCTAACTTGGGACCAGAGGACGTAACGTCCGTCTAACAAATGTCTGATTCGATGTTCCCTTCGGTAAACTGGTGTTTCTTTCGACTCGTGGTTTCTTAACTATAAAAACTTGACACCACAACCTCTTCGGAGAACTCTCAGGGAACATGTCGGTTCTCTAGGTTGGTCAGGTAGAATTTCCTTTAGTCAGGACTTATAAGTAACCTTCCTAACTACGATTTCGACTTAGAGGTTATGAAACTGGTGGACTACACTTCTTGACTGAGTAATCTTTTCTGGAACTATGACCCTTTCTGATTCCCGTCCTCCTCTTCCCCTAATGTCTCCTACTCTACCAACCTACCGTAGTGACTGAGTTACCTGTACGCAAACTTGTTCGAGGTACTCTATCATCTCCTGTCCCTTCGAACCGCACGACGTCAGATAACCCAACGTTTCTCAGCCTGTACTGACTCACTGACTTGACTTGACTTGGGTAGTTTTACTGTAAGTAGATGGTAATATCATAACATGTCTTATCAAAGTAACGGGACTTTTAGGAGACAGTAGACAGAGGGAAAGGTAGGGGGAAAGGATTATTACAGTACATAAACCCATTGTGTTATACGACAGAAAAGTCTAACTGAAAAAAGTGAAGTCAATTCAAGTCATCGAGTCAGTACAAGCTGAGAAACGCTGGGGTACTTAAAGTCGTGTGGTCCGGAGGGACAGGTAATGGTTGTGGGTCTCAAGTGAGTTTGAGTACAGGTAACTCAGTCACTACGGTAGGTCGGTAGAGTAGGAGACAACAGGGGAAGAGGAGGACGGGAGTTAGGGAGGGTCGTAGTCTCAGAGAAGGTCATTAAGTTGAGAAGCGTACTCCACCGGTTTCATTACTTCAAAGTCGAAATCGTAGTAAGGAAGGTTTCTTGCGGGTCCTGACTAGAGGAAATCTTACCTGACCAACCTAGAAGAACGTTAGGTTCCCTGAAAATTCTCAGAAGAGGTTGTGGTGTCAAGTTTTCGTAGTTAAGAATTCGTGAGTCGAAAGAAGTGTCAGGTTGAGAGTGTAGGTATGTACTGATGACCTTTTTGATATCGGAATTGATCTACCTGGATACAACCGTTTCATTACAGAGACGAAAAAAAAAATTAAACTTCTGTAAGGTAAGAAAAAAAAAAAAAAAAATGAAATGTTATAATATAACCAAAACGGTATGTAGTTGTACTTAGGTGGTGCCCACATGTGCACATACGATAGATCCAACCAGTATTGAAAAGAAGGTTCCTCATTCGTAGAAAATTAAAGTACCGACGACAGTGGTAGACTTCACTAAAACCTCGGGGGGTTTTATTTCAGACTGTGACAAAGGTGACAAAGGGGTAGATAAAGGGTACTTAACTACCCTGGTCTACGGTATTAGAAGTAAAAGACTTACAACTCTAAATTCGGTTGAAAAAGTGAGAGGAGAAAGTGAAAGTAGTTCTCCGAAAAATCGAGGAGAAGTGAAAGACGGTATTCCCACCACAGTAGACGTATAGACTCCAATAACTATAAAGAGGACCGTTAGAACTAAGGTCGAACACGAAGAAGGTCGGGTCGCAAAGAGTACTACATGAGACGTATATTCGATTATTCGTCCCACTGTTATATGTCGGAACTACATGAGGAAAAGGATAAACCTTGGTCAGACAACAAGGTACAGGTCAAGATTGATAACATTAGGAATTTATTTGTATTTTATATAATGATATCGTGATGACTATAGATTGGTATGTATAAATAAATGTGTTTTTAAAAAGAGATGATTTAGCATGACTGGGTCCCTAACTTGGTATCAGAGGGCGTGACGTCCGTCTGAGAAATTCCAGACTCGGTGGTCCCTTCGGACGATGGTACTTCCGAAAAAGTGAATAGGAGTCACAGACCGTGTGTTCGTCTATAAATCATGTATAAAAGATTCTTTAACTTATGTATTAATAGAACAGTAAACGAATTTTATAAAATTATTTACGGGAAACAGACGTTTTATTTGGGACTTGAGTAAAGTCACCCTATAGTCAAAGAAGGAGTATTCCAAGAACGAATCAGATCTGAGACGATAGATATATAAATAAGTACTAGTGTAAGATGATTCCCGAAGGGACCACCGAGTCTGTCATATCTTAAGTGGACGTCATGTCCTTCTTGTCCAAACTAGGGACCTAGTCCTTCTAAGAGACTTCTTCCCTTACCGTTGGGTGGGACCATAAGAACGGACCTCTTAGGGTACTTGTCTCCTCGGATCACCCGATGTCAGGTACCTCAACGTTTCTCAGTCTGTACTGACTCACTGATCCGTACGTAAGATGATTTTATATTCTTCAATAAGATATATTCCCACAATCTCAAAGTCCGAAGTTCCGGTACCCAGTGGGTCCAGGTATTGTTGATAAAGTCCCAGACCAGTTAGTACGGCAGGAACGTGATTCCCGAGGACGTTTCTCAAGCACCCTTGAGAAACAATGGATACCTAGATTTCTCTCACCCACACAACTTTACATCCGGTTGGAAATTTCGTTTTAGATTTTACAGAGGTCGGATAAAATATATATATGGGTCGGAACGGTTGAGCCAGAGAGAGGTCGACTTCAAGAGTTTACGAAAGGAGGGGTGGTAAGAATGTATGAGGATCTACAAGTCCAGAAAAAGACACCTTAGAATCCTACGTCTATCGTGGGTGAAAATGGTGAAACAGAACTGATGGTAGGGAACTGACGGACGATCCTTCGTCATATATATCCGATGAAGTAGGACGTACTTTACACATTCACTATTCTTTATTCTTCGACACGAAACGAAAGTTCTCTTTTCCGACCCTCACTCGAAAGACGTTTAAGGAATGTGAATCACTCAATTGAACTGTAAGGAACGAAGTGCACCCGACTTCGACCGTACGTCGTTACGGTCGTAAAGGAGACGACGATCGTACATTAATTTACGAAACACTTCATAAACCCCTGTAAGCCAATACACTTTTTGTAGTGCCTTTACTTCAAACAGAAACGGAAACGGGAAATTAGATTCCGTAATACAAAAACTGTAAGTGAGACAATAATAAACAAGTCCATTGATACCAGGGGGTTTTACGACTCAACCTGTATACCTATCCTTCTAAAAGTAAAAAGTTTAACCTTTTAGGGATTACTTCTTAAAACTTTATAATCGACGTTTCCCGTATGGAAATCAGAATTACGTCTTATCGTTAATAAGGAAGACGGAGAGTTCCGTCTGGATAGACTATCCAGTCATTTTCTGATGTTAATGTCCAGTTAGATTAAAGTTGAAATGGAAAAGTTCGAGAGACGGACGGAGAGACAGAGAGACTCAGTTACCACCGTTTCAGTCTCCGATATCTTCTTCGAAAGAACGACAGTACACTCCCCGAAACTTGACGTAATACTTCAGTCACCCGGGTCACAGTCGTACGTACCTTTTCGAGGACCAACTCAGGTTTTTCGAAGACTCAGTGTCATAAGAGACGAGGTGTTAGAGATATGACACAATTATGAAAATAGAGGTCTTCTGTTCCTTCCAAGGAATCGGAAGAGGTAAACGAATTATTGGACTTGACGAGACTTTGACAGGTCGGGAATGTTCGACTAACAAAAGGAAAGAAATCACCAGGGAACTAAAAGACAGGTTCTACCACTCTCAGTAATTTCGTAGAACTGTCGTCTTAACTATAATCCACGGGTGGTGGGTGTGACAAGTCTCCGGTACGATACGGAGCGTCCGGTCCAACCTGTAAGGAGAAGGAGGAGAAGGGGACTCGTGTCGGACCACTCCAGACGGGTTTGGTACGATCCCGAACTTACGACTCTCTCGGTCAGAGGGTCTCGGACCGTGACAGAAAAATTTAAGAAGAGTGGCAGGAACAACGGTTCCGTATTCCTACGTTATGGCGTTCCGGTGAAGTCAATACTGTCTAGAACTGAACTTTGTCAGTAGATGAAAAATAGCATCTTTTTCTATAAGTAAAATGAACAGTAAAAATAGAAACTATAATTTTTACGATCGACTTACTAGGAATCTAAACTTCTGGACCCGTGTAAACAGTGAGACACACACACACACACACACACACACACACACACCCACACCCACACGCGTGCGCGGACACACACGAGTCAGCGAGTTAGTACAGGTTGAGGAGTGTTGATACCTGACATCAGGTGGTCCGAGGAGACAGGTGTCCTAGGAGGTCCGTTTGTAGGACCTCATCCAACAGTAAAGAAGGAGGTCTCATAGAAGGACTGGGTCCCTAACTTGGGTACAGAGGACACAGAGGACGTAACGTCCACCTAAGAAATGGTGACTTAGTAGTTCATTCGTAAATAGTGACACGAGCAAAAAAAAAAAAAAAAAACATTTTCATAGGAGTAAAAATCATAGAACAAACAAAATAACCCTTCTTATAGCAACTACCTACGTGAGTGTGTATATGTGAATTTCATAAATAATTGTATTTCTTGTGACAAGAAGTCAACGATCCAGTACAGACTGAGAAATGTTAAGGTACTTTACGTCGTACGGTCCAAAAGGACAGGAAGTGATAGAGGGTCTCAAACGAGTTTGAGTACAGGTAACTTAACCCTTCCGTAGGTTGGTAGAGTGGGAGACAACGGGAGAAGAGGAAAACGTAATTTAGAAAGGGTCGTAGTCCCAGAAAAGGTTACTCAGTCGACAGGTTCCATAACCTCGAAATCGAAATAGCAGTCAGAAAGGTTCTTATAGGTCCCAACTAAAGGAAATCCTAACTGACCGAACTAGAGGAACAACAGGTTCCCTGAGAATTCTCAGAAAAGGTCGTGGTTTCAAGTTTTTGTAGTTATTTGTTGTAATTTATATATATAGTATGTATCTATACTTAGATGTAAAAATTTTTCTAGTAACTCCGTCTCGTCTTCTTGTGATTACAAGTTAGAACTTATATGTCGTTATAAGAAAGTATTTTCGTCAAAATTCATAAAAGAATCAATTTCCTGATGTCATAGTTCCCGAACTGATAGAGAGTCCTATATACTTTATGTTCCATGTCACTTGTTACAAGATCATTAAGTTTCTTTTTCTTCGTTTCTCTCGTCGGAGACTAAACGGTGACCTCCGTGTCTGTTTTAAGTATTGTTACAAGTTAATACGAAAAACATAATTGTATCCGATACATTTTGTCACTACTAGAGTTGTGTATCTACTAAGGTAGATCTTTAGTACAAGATGATAAAATGATGGATCCTCCATGTCATTGACAGATGAATACACTCTCCCATTTCTACTGAGAAGATAGAGAAGATAACCTGCCATCAGGATACAGAGGATGTAGCACTTTTCAGTCTACCGTTTAAAAGTTTCCTGTGCAATCCAAAATCAACAATACAATCTGTCATGTAATACGTAGTAAACTGAACCGTTTTTCTAACGTAATAAGATATTTGTGTAGACTTAATATCAATCTCCCGTCTACAACTTTTTAGTGACTATTGTACGAGACATCATTTTACCGATATCAAAGAAATTTGTAATATGTGTATGCATGTGTAGACAACTTCATATTAACCGACAAAAATCTGATATTACAATCTTTACGTTTGTAAATTGAAGAAACTTAGAGTGAAAGATGCGGATATGATTCCCTTATTGTTACGGGTGAAGGAACTTACCGATAACACTTCTAGTTTACTTTATTACATGTACTTTATATTCTTAGATTGTTTGTTGCTCAAAAATTATTGCCAATGGATGAAAGGGTAAGAGAATTTGTACTTAAAACTCCAGTAGAACTGTCACCAGTAGAGATGTTCGTCACAACACGGGGGTTCTTGTTCAGAACAAACTCACCTGTATAGTACCATAACTAAAATAGTAGACCTAAATAGGAGGTCGGACTTGACCAAATTGTCAGAACAGACGAAAGTTTAATCGACTATACGGGACCACCGAGTCTACCGTTTCTTAGATGGACGTTACGTCTTCTGATCCAAACTAGGGATCCAGTCCTTCTCTTCCCTTACCGATGGACGAGGTCATAAGAACGGACCTCTTAAGGTACCTGTCTCCTCGGACCACCCGATGTCAGGTACCCCAGTGTTTCTCAACCTGTCCTGACTCGTTGATTGTGAAAGTGCAAAAACGTTCTAGTATGATGTTGCTATTATTACTGAGGGTAAATAACTATTAATACAATCTGAAATAGAGATGTGGATTTTTAGAGGCACTTTCTACCCTTAAATGTGAAGAGTAAAACATTTACTTTTTAAAATCCATGGTTACCTAATTCTCTGTATAGGTTTCGACGTGTTTTTCGTTCACAGTTTCGACCATTGATTCTTTAGCACGACCGAGAGACGAAGACGTAAAGGTGATGTGACTTACGACAGTAGAGTAGACAGGGGGAGTGGTCAGATACTCTGTCCTAGAGACAATATAAGTACAATAGTAATGAAGTACTGTGTCAAGTTCCGTATCTCTTCTAGAATTTACTAAAGTACTTCTTCCTTTCTGATAAGTTAGGTTGATTAGTACGGTAAGTTATTTATGTAGATTTTCAAATATTTTATTCCGATAATCTAACACCAACAACCTCTTGAATGTCAGAATTTATTTTTTTATAATAACATTGATTCCAATGGATTTCAGTCAGAAAAATATGGGATTCCTTTAACGTTAACGTATATGATTCCCCGAGGTACACAAACTACGTTTTATGACGTTCTCATCCATATTTCTCGACTCTCTCTACTTCGTACGAACCCATACGTGAGCCTAAGACGAAGTCTATCAATCTCTTCATAAGTAACGTTCTTTACCCCACTACTATAAACTAAACCTGAAACTTTCTACTCGTCTTAAAGTTATACACTGTTATCTTGTTTACCGTAAAACTCGTCTCCGTATATATAGTCATTTTATCTTTCTCAGTGAACATACGTATTTCCGACATGAAACTCTATTAAATCCGACTTAGTTCCTGGGGGATTTTTGGGTCTTCACTGTTCAAACGTTGGAAACTTGAGGGTCATTGGTGTTTTCCCTCGTAAATATAATAGAAGTTCTCAGTCTTTGTCATCAACTGAAAATGGTTTTTCAAATGGAAATTGATAAAGGGACGTTCCGTACTGTTCCTTTTCAGTCGATAACAGTAACTGAGATCTCTTTGTCGACTCACATTCACTTTAACTTACTTTTATAAACTTTTCATTATTTTAAGATTTATTTTGTCACTCGGTTTAGATCCTGAATCCTATAAACAGTTAACAATCAAGAAAACGTATCGTTAGGTTATTTAGTTAATTAATTCTTTTTTTTGAGTTCGACTGGACAAAGGAAAGGAAAGGGTATCGTGAAATGTAGTGGACTGTACAATACGTAGATGAACAAACGAATAATAAACGGAAAGGTGATCTTACGTTCGAAATACTCCCACTCTCGTACAAAAAAAAGTCGTAGATCTTGTCACGGAATCTGAACCTTACATCTTAACTCACACACGACCAACTTACTTACTTCCTTTCTTACTTTGTTTTAATTCTTCTTCTTTATCATTTTCTACTCGGGTTCTTATTCCCTTCCTCGTTCTAGTTTCTTTGGGAACTTCACAATTAACGTTAGTGACTTTTTCACCATTGGACTTCGAGTTTCATTCTAATAGGAGATATTTATCTTAGACTTACGTCTTATAATCTTCCAGTCGTCTACCCCGAGATTCTTCACTTTTAATGTATAGTTAAGTCTAATTCTTTATTTCACTACACTACTTAGTCTTTTTCGACTCTATTCTAATTATGTTTTGGTCCTCTATTTAACAAATTAAACACCCAATTTGTTCACTTCACGTTTCTCATGTTCATTTTGGTCGAGAAACGTCTTCTCTTCTTTTACTGAGGGTTTTATTTTGTCCCTCGTTTTGTAAGTAAACACCCTTATCTTAGGTGTCTGGTCATACACCAGGAATCTTCTGTCCTGAATATTTCCCTTTATATGTTTGAGACCAGATTTCTCACAACTTCAAACGTATGACAGACATCGGGAATGACTGAAACACTGGAACTCGTTCAGTGGATTGGAGTGACCCGGAGTCAAGGGTACAGATATATTAAAGAGATTATTATAGGAGTCTCCGTCTATATCTTCATACCTGAAGTTTTCGTCTGACGAACCCAAATTTAGAATCGAGATGTTTAATTGTAGACATTTAGAACTCATTCTGTTACAGGAACGGAGACAAATAGATCTTATACATTTATTAATGGAGGGACAATGTTATAAGTATTTTTAGTAAAGATTTACCACTTTTGGTTTGATGGTTTAACAAACTTACGTTATGACTTATTATAATAATGTTGGAGTCCTAATTTTTCTCAAAAATAAGTTGTTCTTTTTTTATTAAAATTTAATATTTGTTGCTATTAAACCTAATGTAATTTTAATTAGTGTTTTATATGTCATTTCTACCACTTTTCTTTTTGGTTTTTGACCCTCTTCTATAATCGTAGAATATCCTTTGTTTTATGACTATAAGTTTTATGTCACCTCTTTTTTCGGAAGGTTTAGTTATTCTATTTTTCAGTTAGCTTATTCGGGTCTCTCTTCTTTCCCTCAATGATTGTTGTGTTAGTTCTATGACCAGGTAACTCTATTACATCCTTTCCTCCCTCTACGTACGAGATAAAAAATTCGACCCATTACCTAACAAGTCAAGTCAAGTCAGTGAGTCAAAACAGGCTGAGAAACGCTGGGGTACTTAGTGTCGTGCGGTCCGGAGGGATAGGTAATGGTTGAGGGGCTTAAGTGAGTCTGAGTGCAGGTAGCTCAGTCACTACGGTAGGTCGGTAGAATAGGAGACAGCAGGGGAAGAGGAGGACGGGGGTTAGGGAGGGTCGTAGTCTCAGAAAAGATCACTCAGTTGAGAAACGTACTCCACCGGTTTCATAACCTCAAAGTCGAAATCGTAGTAAGGAAGGTTTCTTGCGGGTCCTGACTAGAGGAAATCTTACCTGACCAACCTAGAGGAACGTCAGGTTCCCTGAGAGTTCTCGGAAGAAGTTGTGGTGTCAAGTTTTCGTAGTTGAGAAGTCGTGAGTCGAAAGAAGTGTCAGGTTGAGAGTGTAGGTATGTACTGGCGACCTTTTTGGTATCGGAACTGATCTGCCTGAAAACGACCGTTTCATTACAGAGACGAAAAGTTATACGATAGATCCAACCAGTATTGAAAGGGAAGTTCCTCATTCGTAGGAAATTAAAGTACCGACGTCAGTTGTAGACGTCACTAAAACCTCGGAGGGTTTTATTTCAGACTGTGACAAAGGTGACAAAGGGATAAAGGGTACTTCACTACCCTGGTCTACGGTATTAGAAGCAAAAGACTTACAACTCGAAATTCGGGAATAAAAATGGTTATAAATGTAAAATATGTGAAAAACATTTCTTGTACATAAAGGGCTATATCAAAAATTTTGTTTCTAACATTCTTCGGAGACGAAGTATTCCAACGATACTCCTATTTGTTCAACGAGTTTGTCGTAGACCTTAAACCTTAATGATACAAATAATAGTAATAATAATAAAAGAATTTTGTAATCCTCGTAATATCTGTAAATTATATTCTAACGATAATAAAACTTCGATAACAGGGTACTTCCTTATACACTTACCTCTCATTCACCAGACGAATCTCTGATCCTATCTTCTTTTGGTAAGTTCCCTTCCAGACTTAGAGACGAACAGTCTTAACAAGGACTCGTACCTCTACCAAGTAGTGTTATACCATCCAGAGAACATGGTCGGAATTAATATCGAAACAACAGTATAGTCCAAGTGTACTTTTGTGACATTAAAGGGTATGTCGACAAAAGTAAAATCTTTATCTTACACGATTAGTTTGTCGTATTTGTAAGACCAGAAACCAATCAAAATAGTACAAAATAAATAATTATCTCCTTGTAAAACAAAATACAAAGTTAAAGAACACTCAAGCCAGTCACCTTAAAAATCGAAAGACTCAAGACTCTCGTAGTTATTTCGTCATGAAGTTGATTGGTTCGTCTTCTGACCAAGGACCTAAGACTAGGTCCGAGATAGTATTTCGGACCTGACTCATCGGGTCGTATGGACAGAGTCTAGAGTCAGTAATTGATGTTTTCTATCTTCCTTTTTCTCTTTATAAAACTATTCTCTACTACAATTCCCAAGAACTGTTATTATGACTTACCATTTATCTACAATAGAGAACTCTAGTAAATTTATACAACTTTACCGGTGGACCGTTTGACAAGACTCACTTAAGACTTCGTAATAAGTCTCGTGTTCTCTGTAAATGGTACCTCTTTCCCTTTCGTACGCTGTCATTCAGACGGTACTGACTACCCTTTCGGGACTGGTGGTTTGGTTCTCCCCTCACTATAAAAAAACACAAATAAAATAAAATAAATAAATAAAAAACACACACACAAATAAAATCTTTCTATTTTTTACAGATTTGTCTTTGATGTCGATAATACTTCCCTACTCCTATTCTGGACCCTAATATACGAGGAATGTTTACGTTTACTCCTTTCAAAGGGTCCTTTATATCGTGAACGAGACACATGTTGAATTTCATACCTTACACCTCATTTAAGTAAATGAGAACCACAGGTCCAAACCTTTATTTGTTTTTGTTAGTCTCTTTGATATGTAATTTCATAATAAACATCCACTTATGATAATCTCTGAGACCTAAACTCATAGACACGAGTATGTCCACCAGTCATAATAGTTTTCACACTTCACTAGTGGTTCTTTTAACTATCTCAAACATATTTATCTCTAACATTATTTCACTGTCTGTAACACAAAAGACTGGTATTATACTGTCATAAATTTAATTAAAGAGTTTTCGATCTTTTAAACTGCCTCTATTTATCTTCTTCAGTTTAAGGGTAATCCCGTTTATTTGACAAGAATTACTGTTCGTTCAACTATTTACCTTCTCTTCAGAGACACAGAAGAGTTTTATAGGTTCCCACCAACGATTTCTTTATAAATAAGACTGTGAACAATCTTACCTTTCTGTCTCAAATAAGTTTTGATAGAACTATCCACATCCTTGATGCCGTTACCTAAAAACGTTATAACCCCCTTAACCCAAGTTGAGATTTCTGTATTTCCTTTTTCTCTTTAAATATCGGTTTCTAGTCCCATCCCCAGACACCTATCTTTTGATGATTCATATTTGTGGCCCCCTTCCCCTTAGGAACGATTTGACTAATGTGTCCTAAAAATGATTTGGTCCAAGAACTTTTGTACAATTTCTACCCCGACTCAGTCCGAGTCTCCTCGGATAGTCTCAAACCAAGTCCTCTCTCAGTAACAGTCACTATAATTAACCATTATTTACTATATTTCTTTCAAGAATCCTCTTCCTTATTTCCGGATTTGAGATTCAAATATACATCTTTACTACCCCCAGAAAAATATCTTTAAAATTTATACCTCTTCAACCTTGTTTTTCGTATGTGTGGTGGTTTTCATTTACTCCGTGCATATTTTTGAGGTCTACTACTCCTCTCTTCTATTTGTTCTCTCATACTCTTCTAAACAACGAGTATATCGAAAAACCTTCTTGTCCCATCCGAAGGACTCGACTAAGTTTTTACTGAACTGTTACACTCTTTCCTTTAACTGAATCACAAAAGTAACACCAACCTCCTCCGAACCCTGTTATCAAGAGTACAACAGTCCTATAACACACAAAACTTAGAACATGGACGTGGTTTCCTTCCACGTCGATTCGGAAGATTAGTCAAACGGGTCTACCTCCCATTTCCCACTACCTGAAATCAACACCCGACACTTTTCCTATAAAAAACTGGTATCATCCTTTCATAACCTCTTAAAACACGATTCCTCAATATCCTATCCTAAATGTACAAATCTTCTACCTAAGGAAACGACCATGTCATTCTTACCTTCATATAGGGTTCCTGTTTTCGTCCCTGTAATCAACTTTCCTAATTCGTCACTGAGTCCGGTAAAATGAACCATTTGTCACTACTTCAACCATCCTTCCCTATATAACACTCTGACGTTGATCCTGAACCACTTCTAACATAAATTTCCTACTCTTTTTCTTTCCTCGTATCCTGTAGAGACTTCATATTTGGGACCAGTCGACCTACTTGTCACCAAGGTAAATTACTTTACCCCTTCTCTCGATACCCTCCGTCGGACACAAACCTGGACGATCTAAAGTCTACAGTCACTATTTAGGTTCATCTCCACAGTTGGTCTGTAAACCAAAAAGATCTCTGATATGTGATTTTCTAAGTGTATAAAATCTCAATAAAAACTCATTTCTGGTTAGTTTTTGATTCTTGTTAAACGGTTGTGTTCATTTTTGAGGGTCTGAAGTCACATTAAACAAAGTACGTGTAATTAGTTGTCTGTAGTACTTAAACAAATTTTATTGTCGGAATCCCACTTCAACGTTAGAGACGGGTCAAAGTGGTCGGTTCTTCACCCCCTTTGTGAAACACTACGATTGTTTAGACTAAGGGATTTCGAGATTTTCGACTCAAAAGATTTTGTAGACTCTTACCGAAGGTCGGTTTGAAACCGACGTGAAAATTACCGTATACCCGACTTCTACATTACTTACCGTGTTAGTTCATTCTCTACAGTTATCATCGTCTCCACTCTCTCTCTAAAACATTTCACCTCTGTGTTCGGTATGAATAGTAACTGATGGACTAAAAACTTATCCTAAAACAAATCTCAGACCCCTTTTTACTCTTGGAATTTGTTACATTTTTGTACATTTCACAAGTTATTTCCTCACCAGACCTTTCTTAAATCTAAAACACAACTACTCCGTTTAATCTTAAATAGACAAATACTAATATAATACGAGGAGTTCCTCGTCTATCTGATACTTTATGACACACTCTTGTAACACAATTTCACTGGTGTAGAAGTTTCGAGAACCTATAAACCTTGTTCTTCAATTGATTCTTTCTTGTAGTACAAGTACAACGGGAACTTTTGGACCGAACATTTGAGAGTATCCTTTTCAACAGAGGGACAAACGAGAGGATACACGTACGGTGGGAGTGTACGAAGATCTTGACAGAAGGACCTCTTGTTCATAAACTAAAAGAGGGTAAAGAGTTTCAGAATCAGTTTTAGGAGATAATAGACTAAAAGGTGTGGTTCACAAGGTAGTGACACAGAATATACTTAAAAAGAGACAAGAGAACACAAGACGGAATTGGAAACCCTTTGTGAAAGGATGTTTTAAGAAGTGTAGGAAGTCTGGGTCCAATTAACAGAAGAGGAGACTCTTGGAAAGGAACTAATAGATTTGTTTCAATCAGAAACGAAGGATACAAAGATAATTTATTGGGTCTGAAGTACTCGTTCATGATGTCAATAATATATATTTTGACATATATTGGATACTAATATGATGTCAACAATTACAGATTAAAGGGTTAATCTGACACTTGTGGGACCCTGATCTGTGATACAAAGTAAGGTATACAACCGTAAAGGTATTGGGAATCGTCTGACGGTACCAATGACACAAGTTTTCATTGAACTTAATACAGATCATATCATGAGTTAATCAGAATTAAGAACTATAATTTTAATCATTAAATTTGTGTTACTTTTTCATCCCTGACTCCACAAAAAACAAAAAAACAAAAAAAAAAAAAAGGGTCTAAGGTAGAAAAAGATTATAGACAGACACCTAATTTTACTTTAAGTCTTTAAACCCCATTCCGGACCAGTATTCAGAAAGGGTGAATGTACCGTATATGTTTCTTACTCGTCTTGTATCCTTGGTTCCGTACTCATACCTTTAAAAAATTCTTTGAAGATAAAAAAAGACCTAAGGTACCAGTCCAACGTTATAGACTTTTAAAATGTAAACTGATGTTTCCGTTAAAGGTGTCACGTCACGTGGTCTATTGGATTGATTACTCGTAAATATTTCGAGAACTACAGAGACACCTTTCTACTACACCTTTTTTTGTACTAAAAAGAAATACCAAAGTGAATTAAAGTAAAGTAAATATCAATAAACAAGGTTTCGATTTTCCGAAATAGTAATAAGAATGAGAGACACAAATCGAAATAATTTTGTTTGACAAGAGGTCCTCCTTTAACAAAATTACGTTAAAATCTTAAGGTACAGTGTGTCTTTATATTGTTTTCTATAGACCATTTTATATTAGGAAGTAAAAAGTTTTTTATTTCATAGATAGGAAAGTAAAAATAACCGTGAAGACTTTACTGATCGGTAGAACCTTGTAAAACTTGAACGACCTTAAATTTTACAAGTAGTTCTTTGGTCCACCATTTACCAGAAAATTTCTATCTGAATCGTTAAGGAGTAAAACAAAGACATGTAGTAATTATGATATTCAATGACCGATGTCCAAACAGGAAGTAGTACGGATTAACACTTCCGTCGAATCGAGAACTTTTTTTTTCAGATTCTTCTTTTCCTTTTTCAATCAATGTCTTCATAATTAGTACTACACGTTAGAGATCAATAATGATCCGACAATACCCCGTGAAACTAACAATACCTGACTAGACAGAAGGGAAATTTATTAATACAACTCCAGGACTGGAGGTCATAGAGTCACATACTGACACAAACCTCTATCCCGGAAATTTCTCTACTAATTAATTTCACTCTAGTAATTTACCCAGGATTAGGTTAGACTGACTATAAGAATATTCGTCTCCCTTAAACCTGTGTGTTCTCTGTGGTTACGATATACAAGTATTTCCTTTCAGGTTACTCTTCCCCCTGTAGACGTTCTGGTTTTCTTGTTCTCGTTCTCACGAATCTTTTGTTCGGTTTCGATTTAAAACTAGAACTTGAAGGTTGAGGTCTTGACACTCTATTATGTAAAGACAACGAACTTAGTGGGTGAGACACTATAAAACAATGTCGTAGTAGTGGCTTACGTAAATAAGAGATGGTTGTACCTCCTGGTAGCTAGTCTTATTATGAGGATGAAGTCAGTGAGGAGAGTTGACTGACCACTAACCCCGTTATTCTTTGACCCTTTCGAACCGAACTGAGATGAGAGGGGTTAAGAAAGAAAAACCTAGACGGACGGAGGTGTCTCGTACATGAGGTCAGACTACTACCGGTCTCGTAGAGGACCTGGAGTCGTAGAGTCGACAAGACCGGAAACAGAAACCTTCGAAAGACGGATGACACTAGTAGTAAGATAAGAGTAAGTACGATGTTCAAAATATCATCATTAGAACCGGGGATTTTGAGAAAGAGTCACGAAGGTTACGGATCCATAAATGTAAACAGATTAAGACCCTACTTTGAAATTTTTTAACGTTACAATGGGGTTTGAATTCGGTATAAGAGTTGTCGATTAATAAATATAGTAATTAGTTCGAATGGAAAACAGAGGTAAACTATGGTAAAACAAAAATGTGAAACGAAGGTACAGTCTACCGAACCTTTCCCTTTATTAATTAAATGTACAAATTTTGAGTTGTAAGTTCTTTAATTTATAGTTCAATTTATTAGTATCTAAGACGTAGACAAGTACTATTTATTAAATAATGTCTGTTTAACTAAGTCCAGATTTTCGATCTACTCGGTCGTTACGCTGACGACGATCTGTGTAAAACTGAGAAAAGTTGATGCCGACTTCTCAACTAACTAAAACAAATTGGACGGTGGATTGTTAGTTTAAAGGTCAAACATGTACCAGAGTAATAAAAGTAAAGAATGGACAAAAGACTCAAAACCTCTAAAATAATTAACATTAGGTGAAAAGTACTTTTACTTGTCGTTCGAGTACTTTTTGTTTCTCTGGATTAAAGACGATCCTACAAACCAATATTATTTTTTCCTTTATAACCGAACCGTCAGAGTAGTCTAATAAGTTTGATATTTTAATTATATTATTACTGTATTAATTTTAAGTGACTCACAATATACAATCATACATATATAATATCGTCTTTAGACGATTCATGACGTAACGTAATAGAGTTAGAAATTTTTTTTTTGGTGTACTGCTTTCTCCATGTCACAAATCTATGGAACGGGTTTTACAATAGGTCAACCTTTTGTCACCTCGACTCTTAACTTGAACCCGAAAGACTGCATAAGTAGTTTATGTTTAGACTACATAAGTAGTGTTTTTTTGAACGACGAACGGGATCCTTATCCGTAATTTATGGTGAGTCTTGGAAAGTTGTCTTTTCTGTGTCTTGGTTAAACCCTCCAGTTGACCTCTTCCTCTGATTAACTACGTGGTCACTGAATTAAGTGTATTTTTATTAACCTTCTCAAGTTTTGTATTAAGTTTTTATTACACAGAGTAAAAAAGGGTTATTCAGGTGGTTTTAAAAGAAGAAAACACTTTATTTTCTTTTAACATTAAATCAGTAACGATATTAACGAAATTTGTTTAACCAGTGTCAGTGTATCGGGAACTCTCTTTTTGTTTTTCAGGTTGACTAAAACGGTCGTTGTATTCGAAAATCACAATATTCTAAGATTTCATTTGACAGGAGTCTTTGCTTATGATTATATATATATATATATATGTATATGTGTATGAATCGGTTTGATTTGAATGTGTACTCCCCATTGGATTTTCAATGGATCGTGTTCATTCACTAGTTTCCCAGACAAAGATAATTTGAAAAAAATATCTTGTTTTTTAGGGTAAACCAAGAAGAAATAATATTTATTTGAAGGATTTATAATCGTCTAAAGAAATTAACGGTAACGTTAGTATAAGAAGAGATAATTTTAGATTTAGACCTAGTACCCTTTTATTGTCACATTTATCTCACTTAGAACGAAGTATACGATCTACTCGATTCATATCAAAGTGTTTTGCGCACAAGAGACTACTCAACTAGTGAGGGGTTTTTACTGGAGTTTACACTATACTTCTAGGGGTTTGGTGTACGTCTCTTTAAATTACTTATAATTACAATAAGATTTTCTCTACGATCTGAACAATCACCACTCGTTCTTACGAATCTAGTACGATTACAATTTCGGATTGTCTAAGGGATTTACGGAAAGTACAACCACGGTCTAAGGACAAAGGTACCGTTGGACGTCACTCAATTCTCATGACAATTTGACATGACGTTAAAACGAATCAGAGAGACTTTCTTTTTACAGTCTTCTTTGGTAAAGAGATGGGTACTAACATTAGTCTCTAGGAGGTGGAGGTGGGTGATCGAAGACAAAAACGAGGACTTCTTCTTTAATTTCCATCATTCAGTCTTTAGACAAATTACTAGATGACACAAGTAATCGTACTTGACGTCTGGGAGATAACCTAGGTTCTTAGTACAAACATCGTGCAATTGTAACCTTTTAGACATCTTTCCCTCGTTTTGTCTATTACCACGGTTTATTACTCGTCCTCCTTATTACTCCTTTCGTAGATACGGGACTAAGGACCTCCGACGAAAATTTATCCGATTTTGTTGAAGGAGATCCTATCACGGAATGACAGGACAAAAACTTCGAGACGATAAGAAACGTAAAACTTTTCCTACTTTTATATTACTTATAAAGACAACAAGACATTCCTTAGATTTAGTTTCGAGACTGTTCCCTATAGGTGGGTGTACAAACCAAGTCGAAAGGATTAAGTAAGTAATAGGACGAATTTCGAGTTCTGGTTTTCTAAGTGGGTCTTACTGTCTTCGGGGTGCAAGTAACCGTTAATAGGGACTTGTCAGTTCCCCGTTTTACGTTGACTTTTAGTTTCTAGAACTAGGTACCGTAGAAAATATACTTTACCTTACTATCCTTACGTCTTCGTTAAAAATTTCGGTGCAAACAAAACAAGATAGTGTCTTGTGACATCGATTGTGAATAACGTATGGATGAGACGTTATACGAAATATATGTAGTGTAATAATTAACAGTATGTTGACTTTTTCTATCTTTAACAATTTTGATAGAGGTCGAAATGTTTACTTTTTTTAATAGATACACTTTACGGATTTGAGTAGTTATTGGATCTTTTTTAAAATTTCATTAGTCTCTATCTGAAACAGGGAGATCCACAAGAAGACAACAATTTTTCACCATTATGACTACTTTATTATCATTATTAATATAAATAGTTAGATTTATATCTACCTATCCGGTCATATATATTTTTATGTTCATAGAAGTCCAAGTACGGTCGTTAAGTTGACGCACTTCGTCAGACCAACTCGTCTCTCTGTTATCTCTGACCACTCCAGACGCCGACCAACCTAGAGTTCACAGGTTAGTTTCTTCCGTCGACGAGTCGAGGGTGACTACAAACAGTACGGTTTTGTATCCGAATCGCACCGGTCTAAAAGACTCAAAAGTTTTGTTGGGTGGTTAGGGTTAAAAGTACACTTTAGATACGTAAGAATTTACACTTGTGTTTTTCTTCATACTCTTGGTTCTTTTTCTAGACGGGGTCTGAAGAAATAACAAAAGAGGGACAACTTATACAAGTGACGGTACATACTTTATCTATCGATAACCCTTCGACGACATATTTATCCCTCGAGTCGAGACACGAGACACTACCGGATCTCCATCTCCTCACCATATCCCCTTCCCCTCCCTCGCAGTTCTATATATATGAACATCGACTAAATGCTAACAACATGTCGTCTTTGATTGTGTCGTAACATTAATAGGAAGTTAACACTTTTTATACTTGTTTCTTTAATTAGTTTGTAGAGGTTTTTACTTTCATTAAAGTTCTCCTTGGAGAAGGGGTGAGGGTGGGGGTTTATGATTCCTGTCTTAAATTGTTCCTTCGTTCTTACGATTTTAAAATCAATAACCTCTCAGGAAGACTATTTATTTCATGTTTCTTACTTTCATGACGGGTCGACACTCAAAATAAGATCAACGACTTGAAGAGTATCTTTGAATGATAAAGGGGGAAAAAAGTTACAATATAAAAAATATGGTTTGTCAACTTCATCTTGTCTTAAGATAAATGAGGAATTAATTTACTTTATTGTAAAAAGGTTTTTTCAACAAGATATTAAAAGAAGACACTACCATGTTCACCGTTCAAATTAAAGTAAGTTGACTTACTGTCGTTATTTGTGTGTCGTCTCTACTCATTAAATCTAAAAGTTTCGAGGACGATGACTTCAATAGGGTCCACAGTTCCTATCCCTTTAGAAATTCTGTACGTGGAGAGTGTCGTCGTCGGGGAAAGTCTGTCGTTTGTTCTTATTCGACTTCGAATGTGACCTTTTACAAATGATAACTATAAGAAGTATGTAAATGATAACTACTGTCTTCCAGTTTAATGTAATGATAAAGATATATGTCTCTTTTTATCTTATATCAGAAACCAAAGTCGAATTGACTGAGTAATTTATTTATTATTTTTAAAGAGAGTTCCCTCTTGTACCTATATGTACAAGTTTTGTACATAATCTCTGAAAGATTCCGTTACAATTACAATGTAATGTATAGTTATTCAGTAAAACAACTTTATCACTACAATCTACTAAAGGAGTATTAAAATAATTATGACGTCAGTAATCAACTGGTTTATTTGATAGACTTCAATGTGTTTTCACTCGTACTAGTATTTTTATTTAAACTCACGAGTGTCACCAGGTTGTTGTGCTCATTATTATATATTTATACTGGGGTTGTTATTAAGTCCCTAAAAAAAAAAAAAAAATTAAATGTTTCGACACTCTCTGTCATTTCGTTGGTTCGAGTCGGTCGTAAGACCGTAATTATCGTCGACAGTCTGGATTAACTTAAAAAGTTTACGTTCGTTTATACCTACCTTCATTTTTAACAAAAAGTCCCTTAGACTTAAACTTTCAGTACCGTCCCTTAGTCTTTTTTATGGACTTAGATGTACAGGGAAGTAAACGAATGATATAAAGGATAATAAATGACGATATAGTATTGCTATACTACGATTACTGTAATTCGTGACTATACAAATCCAAAATAATTCATGGTCCATACCACGACAAATATGATTATATATATAAAAGAGTCAATTACGTATGTTGCTGGGACTCTCTGTCCCTAACGGTAGACTTACAGTGTTTCATCCTCTGTAAGAGGCTTCTCGTATTCATTGAGTGAATTTCCGAATCGATCATCCCTGGTCTCGTTTCTATACTTCGGAGGGAAAAAGTACTGTTACGGGAGTAGTGAGGTTTCAATATTAGGATGACAATGTGAAGTTTCCGTCTTAACCCGTAGGTCCTGTACCCACCTAAAGAGACTTACTGTTTTACGTCCTGAGGTCTTTCACCTTGTCCAACTCATTCGGCAAAGTAAAAACCCCCATGACAGAGGAGTAGATATTTTGTCCTTATTACGGTAACGTAAAGGTTGAGGTACTTGAATAATACTTCTAGTTTCCCCTTTAAATATACTCTCGTTACACTCGCCATCTCTAATTATCGATTCAGTTAACTCTTATACTTCTATACTCTTTTCGAAAGACGGAGGGTTATAAACGAATTTTCATCCTGTATTTAAACGTTTCAATAGGGGGAGGAAGGGAGACGTATTCTTTCCTGTTTTCAATTAGCAACCTCCCTGAAGAGACCATCAGGTCACTAATTCTTATACGGAAGGTTACGTCCCCTGGGCCCAATCTAGGGACCAGTCTCTTGATTCTAGGTTGTACGGTGTTCCTTTGATTCAACCACACGGTGTTGGTGTCTCGGGTACGGTGTTGCTTCTTGGGTCGTGTCGTTTTTTCTTTTTCTTTTCAGTCAATAACCTCTGTTAAGATTTGGGAATAGTTGTGTCTCTTCTGTGATTTCCTTGGTTGCATTATTTGGAACGAGTTTGACCAAGAATAGTTGGTAAGTAAAAAGGTATACAAATGGAAAGACGTATACGACGAGGACCTTCGATGTTCGGAAACGAAAACAGCAGTGAAGAGATTTTAAATAATGATAAAACAATTCTACGATATCTACTTGAGGTGATACTCGTGTCTCCTGAATAAGAAGGGACTTCTAGGTTAAGGAGTACGGGAATGTACACTACAAATGAAAGAAAGTTTACATAATGGACAGACAACTTACGACCCAAATGTAGAGAATTTGGGTCGTAATTTATGACGGGAAAATTTTTCGTGGAGGAAATTGGGGTACATGGTATTTTAACTCGAAGGGACCACCGAGGTTACCATTTCTTAGATGGGTATTATATCCTCTGGTTCAAACTAGGAATCCAGTCCTTCTAGTGGACCTCTTCCTTTACTGTTGGGTGAGGTCATAAGAACGGACCTCTTAAGGCATCTGTCTTCTCGGACCAACCGATGTCATGTATCACAGAGTTTCTCAGACTGTACTGACTTCGTTGAATCGTACGTAGGTGGTACTTTAATTGTAGAAGAAAGAAGTCCATTAGTAATGTATAAGAGAGGGTTTAAAGAATCAAATTTCGTTTTAACTAAAGTTAAAAAAACCAAAATAAAATTTTATTTTCACTGAATTCGAATCTTCTTCCTCTTTTTTTCTACGATATGTTTGAGTTCAAGATGGGTGGGGACACTCAATGAGTAGAGACTGATGGGAGGACACAGACAGGCACGACACGTGTTATGTGAACTAACAAAAGGAGAAACAGTAGACAGAAAATAATCAGACTAAATATCCTGGGGTCGGTTTCTTGGAGTGTATCTATCTTTCCTTTTTATCAAAGAAGGAGAGGATTTGACTCTAGGTGAACCTTTTCAAAACTGACTTTTATAGGGTCTTATTACGGGACTCCAACCAGGGTAGTAAAAGTAAAAAAAAGGATCAGAGTGAAGAGGTTTGACGTCGGGTGTCCCTGTCGGATTGTGTTCTTAATGTGGTGGGTGAGTAGGGTCTTAAGGTCTAAGAAGGTATATGGGTCTAGGAAATATGTCAAAGGATAGGGTTTACGGTATTACAGAGAAGTAGTTTGTTATTTATTTGGTGACGAGTGAAAAGTACTAGTTCGGATTATCAGTGACCAACTGTTTCTAAAGGTCTTGAGGGTCTGTACCACCACTAGGAGACGTACGGAGTACAGTGAATGGTGTAGGACACATATCGTCCCACAGGATAAACTTAGGTTTGATTTAGTCCCACACGTGCAATAATCGTCCGACCACCGGTGTTAAACGTACTTATAAAACGCACTTTGAAAAATACATAAAACCGATTTCTTGTTCTCTTTCCAAACAAAACAAACATGTAATAGACGAACAAAGTTCGAGAATTCTCTCTTTGTTTTTACTTTTGGTTACTTTGTGTACAAGGACGGNCTTGAGGGTCTGTACCACCACTAGGAGACGTACGGAGTACAGTGAATGGTGTAGGACACATATCGTCCCACAGGATAAACTTAGGTTTGATTTAGTCCAACACGTGCAATAATCGTCCGACCACCGGTGTTAAACGTACTTATAAAACGCACTTTGAAAAATACATAAAACCGATTTCTTGTTCTCTTTCCAAACAAAGCAAACATGTAATAGACGAACAAAGTTCGAGAATTCTCTCTTTGTTTTTACTTTTGGTTACTTTGTATACAAGGACGGATTAGGAAACCGATACAAAAAAAAAAAAAAAATACCGTTTTGGTTATGTCATAACATTTCATTTTTATTTTTAATTTTTTTTTCTAAGTGTTGACCCCTATGACGAAAAGACTCTCAGAGACTCTGGAACTCATGGTGACCCGATGTGATTTCTTACAGGATGTTTGGTTTGGGATGATTCATTGAGTATTAGTCTAGTACCCGTTAAAAAGGTGTGGCGACACCAGGTTTCCTCTCCACACCAAATCACGGTGGTAGTCATCACCGGGATCACTTCAAGGGTAATCGTTAAATTACTTTTGTTCTGTCAAAAGGAAGAGAGGAGGACACCGAGAGGATTAGTCATACAGATGATATTTCAAGGACATCGATTACCAAGTCAAGGAAATGGTTTTCTTCGTAGGTACCAATAAAGATCTTTAGTAACCCCTATTAAACGTTCTCCACTCTACCAGGGTTTACTCATCAATCCCTCTTCTCGTTCTCTTAGAAATTTCGTGACTCAATGTTAAAAGATCTCGTAGAGTCTACCATTTCTTAGACACCACGGACCCAACCCTTCTAGGGACCTCTTCCCTGACCGATGGGTGACGTCATAAGAACGGACCTCTTAGGGCACCTGTCTCCTACGACCACCCGATGTCAGGTACACAAACGTTTCTCAACCTGTGTTGATTCGCTAATTGTGAAAGTGAAAGTGTCTCGTAATTTCCGGATCGGATGTTAATCTTTCGAATTTGACGGTTACATTAATGGTAAGATTAACAGAGGAGTGTACGGATATATAAGGGTATCTGACACGTTCAGAACACTAGTACTTGTTACAGAACTATTGGTGTAAATCACGTGGAGTCAGTCGTCCGTGAGGTACGTACTCAAAACTTATGTCTCGTTTTAAACCTATATCTAAGTTACTTAACCTATATCTAAGTTAGTTTCGTGTCTTGACTGACAACGAAACTCGTCCATCAAAAGTGTTGGTATGGAAGAAAAAAGATACATTCTATTTAAGAACGTTTCAACGAATCTTAGTACCTTGTCCTTTCCCTTTGAAATCTTTTGTAGTGATACTTGTTTCGATCACCTCCAATACCTTAAGGTCACCTCGATAAAGTTTAGGACTTTCTACTACGACACTTTCAAGACGTGAGTTATACGGTCATTTAAACCTTTTGAGTCGTCACCGGTGTCCTGACCTTTTCCAGTCAAAAGTAAGGTTAAGGTTTCTTTCCGTTACGGTTTCTTACGAGTTTGATGGCTTGTTAACGTGAGTAGAGTGTACGATCATTTCATTACGAGTTTTAAGAGGTTCGGTCCGAAGTCGTTATGTACTTGACACTTGAAGGTCTACAAGTTCGGACAAAATCTTTTCCGTCTTCTTGGTCTCTAGTTTAACGGTTGTACGCGACCTAGTACCTTTTTCGTTCTCTCAAGGTCTTTTTGTAGATAAAGACGAAATAACTGATACGGTTTCGGAAACGGACACACCTAGTGTTATTTGACACCTTTTAAGACTTTCTCTACCCTTATGGTCTGGTATACTGGACGAAGAACTATTTGGATATACGTCCAGTCCTTCGTTATCAATCTTGACCTGTACCGTGTTGTCTGACCAAGGTTTATCCTTTTCCTCATGCAGTTCCGATATATAACAGTAGGTCGAATAAATTGAATATACGTCTCATATAGTACTCTTTACGACCCGACCTTCTTTGTGTCTGACCTTAGTTCTAACGGTCCTCTTTATAGTTAGTGGAGTCTATACGTCTACTGTGGTGGGAATACCGTCTTTTACTTCTCCTCGATTTTTCGGAGAACTACTTTCACTTTCTCCTCTCGCTTTTTCAACCGAATTTCGAGTTGTAAGTCTTTTTCTTCTAGTACCGTAGACCAGGATAGTGAAGTGCCCTTTATCTACCCCTTTGTCACCTTTGTCACAGTCTGAAATAAAACCCCCCGAGGTTTTAGTGACGTCTACTACTGACGTCGGTACTTTAATTTTCTGTGAGTCAGGAACCTTCCTTTCAATACTGGTTGGATCTATCGTATAAGTTTTCGTCTCTGTAATGAAACGGTTGTTTCAAGGCAGATCAGTTCCGATACCAAAAAGGTCACCAGGACATACCTACACTCTCAACCTGACACTTCTTTCGACTCACGACTTCTTAACTACGAAAACTTGACACCACAACCTCTTCTGAGAACTCTCAGGGAACCTGACGTTCCTCTAGGTTGGTCAGGTAAGACTTCCTCTAGTCAGGACCCACAAGAAACCTTCCTGACTACGATTTCGACTTTGAGGTTATGAAACCGGTGGAGTACGTCTCTCCACTGAGTAACCTTTTCTGAGACTACAACCCTCCCTAACTCCCGTCCTCCCCTGCCCCTGCTGTCTCCTACTCTACCGACCTACCGTAGTGGCTGAACTACCTGTACTCAGACTCACTTGAGCACCTCAACTACTATCTGTCCCTCCGGATCGCACGACGTCAAATACCCCAGTGTTTCTCAGTCTGTACTGACTCGTTGACTTGACTTGACTTTAAAAAATGGTTTCGGTTCGTTACATTCGTACAGAGGTAAGTATAAGACATCTGGTACGTTCCCGAGAGGTGACAAAAGGGTCTTTTGTTCATCATATCACTAAACTTCATGTCGAAATTCTCAGTTTAACGGACCTAATATAAAAACTAGATAGAGAGAATTCGACACATTAGAACCGATTATTGAACACAAGTACACAGAGTTAACAGTGAATATATTATCTTTTATATTATTCTGGATAGAACATCTTGACATCATTCATAATTTAACAACAACACATCAATGATTCAACACAGACTAAGAAAACGTTGGGGGTACCTGACATCGGACGTTCCGAGACGACACTTATGACCTCACCCAACGGTAAAGGAAAAGGTTCCCTAGAAGGTCTGGGTCCCTAGTTTGAGTGTAAAGGACACAACTGTCCGTCTCAGAAATGATGACTGGACCCTTCGGGATCAATCATGATTTATCAATACTAATTTCAAAACTACTGTCAAGAAACGTGTACCAGTTGTAAGTAGTTTACAATCGGTCTTGACTATAATGAAACGACTTGAGACAAAGTGTATCATACTAGAACCGAACAGACTTTTCGATCTTTAAGACCGGGGTATGACTCCGAACCCAAAGGACATGGAGTCAAAGTAAAAATATTATAACTATGATCCTGACCTACCTGTCTAACTTGTATTCGTTACTACACAATGTAAAAACCTCATCCCTCCACAAAGGTTGATGGATGGTACATAACGTCGATGTAAGGACCTGAACAATTTTTTCTACAGTCACGAAAAAGTTTGAAACAGGACCGGAAAAGAAAAGGTAAAATTGTGACAAGGATGACGAGTACCAATAATTGGAGGATATTTCTCTGACCAAAGGACCACTACGTACATGAGTGTGTCGACGTTCGGGTGTTTAACTGGCTGACCAGTCACTATTGTTGAACAAGGTTCACCTGGTAATGAGACAACGTCTGTCAACGTTAATCTTAGGATTGTTGACGGTATACTCTCTTGAGGATCCCTTTTCCAATGTTTCTTCCCCGTATCTCCAAAAATCCTTCGTGTAATTCAGTATTACTTTTACTCCTAAACACAAATCTCTTACCTATCATTTAGTCCTCTTGTCAAAGACAAGTGACTGAAACACGGGTGAAGAGGACATCCATCGGAGTCAAAGACAAAGGATTACCGAGCACAAACTCATTAGTGTCACAGGTAGGTAAGTTTTGTGAAAAGACACTTATTCTAACTCCACCGGTACTTGAGTCGTCTTCAGTGACGTAAGACTTTTTCAGTCCGTGCTATTTGTATCCGAAACATCTTCTAATACCTCCACATCTTAGATCTAAAGTTACCTACGCTTCACTTACACGGGTCAAACCGTTCACTTTAACGATACAAGTAGTCCGTGAAAACACATATAACGAAAAAGTGATGTCTAGTACTTACGATTCTCTATCTTAGGTTCGAGGTAAAAAAAAAAAAACTTCAGTTGGAGTAAACGGTATAATGACTCTGACGTTAAATAGAATTAGTTCGACATAAATTTTATAATAGTAATCAGTACCCTATATTTTCCGAGAGTAACAATATCCAAAATACCACTCCGGTAACCTTCCTCGCGATTTCTTTTGTCTTGTAGACCTTTCTCTACAACCGGACAACGACACTGATAAAAAAAAAAAGAGAGACTAAAAACTAGTACAGTGAACTTACAAAAGTTCTGAAGTCACCAAACGGTAAAGGTGTTCCTATCTCAACTTCTATTTCCTGAGAATCAATTTAAACTTAAAGTCTATTTGTACCTTGTGAAAAAATCACATTCATATAAGGGGTATAACGTTCACAACGTACCCTGTATGAACGTGATTTTTTAATAAAAAATAGACTTTAAGTTTAATTTATCAGAATATAAAAATAAATGAATTAGACCGTTTAGGTGGAATCCCGTTTTCAGAGTTGAGTATCGGTTTGAGATGTATTACAAAGAGATCATATCTATGTGAATGAACGATGAAAAAAACGAGACTGGAATAACATGAATAAAGTCAAATAATTACTCAAAAAGAGATAGTCGTGGTACGGAAACGTATCGATAAGGGAAATCAGATCCTTCGAGAGACGAGGTGATGGTCGGTAGTAATGATAAAAAAAAAACGGGTCAGATTGTTGAATATAAACAAATTTATAAATTTTCCAAGTGGTCCTTTCGGTTATAACACATGAGAACGGTAACAATACCAAAGTCATCTCCGTTATTTATTTTCGGGACGGAACTAAAGATTAATTCCGGTTGACTCTTTATTCTATTTCTGTTTGTATCTCTTTCGTTTTAACTGACTTATTATATTAATATTTAACCGTCGGTCTACCTGAAGACGTTGAGACAGACTTGACCTGAATTAGAGGGTTGACGTCCGAAACGTTTCTTGTCCGGTCTCACAACGAGGGTTGTGTCCCCTTTTGGTCTTCCTGACTCGACTTAGAGAAGAGGGTTTGACTACACAGTCTGTTCAGTGAGAAGGAGGGAACCCCCTGATCTCCCTTTGACTCTTGGAAGATAGATTTGCAAGAAAAGGTCTTCGACTCATGTTTAAGAGAGGAGAGAGGTCAGGGGAAGGGAAACTTTTTAGTCTTATATCTTATTCATAGACAGAGGTTACAGGGGTCGAAAAATAAGGAAATTGGGTGATTCAAATAAGTAATTCATTTACCAGTTGATAACTACAGTGACCAAATGACCACCGTTCTATAATCCTACTATTACAATAGTGGAAAGACTCCGGTGAAGTAGTATAGTCTGTAAATAGGAAGTTTCAGGAAGGTCCGTTGACCACCCGTTAAATCAAAAACGGAGATTTTCCGAGACTTTACTCGGTCTTACCTTGGTTGAAGACTTGGGACCTATTTTGAGGCAAGGAATAAATCAAAAAGTAGGACTAAATGTCGATCCGTACAAGAGATTTTCGTTAGGATTTCATCAGGGTTTAAAGTTAAATTTTTTTTTAGAGGATAATACTTTTTATACCTATGTTTTCCTCTAGATTTCTAATATGAGAAAAAAGAAATGTTCAATTCTGGTTTATCTTACGTTCTAAGAAAGTAGTGTTAGTGGACCAAAGAATAAGACAAGTAAGACTGAGTCTCTCGAGAGGTCACGATACCAACCCATCTCAACACTGACTCATCTGTCGAAGATGATTTTACATATCAAAGATTCAGTACAAGTAACACCTTAATTAGGTTGGACTTTAGAGAATACACGGTATAAAAAAAGATTATAAACCTACATTTTCTTATAGTGTAGTTGGGATGGGACGTTTTAAATTTTTGACTTAGAGATCGGAGATGTCCCTATATCAAGGGTCTTGGGTTTTGAGATATGTAAGGTCTGGGTACACCGACAACGGTCTTTTTACTCTCGTCTTTGAATCATCGACTCCTTTTCTCCTCACTATGTCCCTTTAGAATTAAAATCTCTAAATGGTCTTCGGACAATGAAACACAGTCAATAGACTTCCGAAAACAACGAATCAACGAGTCAACACAGGGTGAGAAACACTACGGTACCTGACATCGGGCGGTCCGGGGACACAAGTACCCTAAAGGGACCGTTCTTATGACGACACCCAACGGTAAAGGAGGAGGTCCCCTAGAAGACTGAGTCCCTAGCTAGAGTGGACAGGACGTAGAGGACGTGACCGTCCGTCTAAGGAATAGTGACGTGGCGGACCCTTCGGATAGACTTCCGAAGGCGGATACTTCAATTTGAGAATAATCTTTTTTGAGGGAATTCAAGTCAACATTGCAATACGAACGGTAGAAGTTCCTCTCTTACCTCTGCTTCCTAGATGGATATATATAATAGAGTTCGGAGTCTCTTGTCGTAACCTCTGTAGGTACGGCAGAAAGTTTCTGTTATCTTGACTCTTGTTCATCGTTGAAGGTAGTACTCTACAATAATCTGTGACGGAGAAGGGGTAGACAGTATACGTTTTAGAGAAGAAGAACGAGGGGGAGATTAAGGGATCGTAATTCCGACACAACACACAAAACAGATCACTGTATCCGAGGTGGGAGAAGAATACTCTTTAGAAACAGAAGACGGCATCACCAGTAACTGTGACGAGGAACACTACTTTTAAGAAACTGTGAACCATTCAGAAAAGGTATAACCAAATATGATCTCTTAGTAGTCAAAGGGCCTAAAATTTATCATGACTACGAAGACTTGGACTCGTTGTACCCGGATCACTCTTGGCTTTGTGGACGGTAGACGAGGAGTTGTGGAACGGAAAGGTCCGAGGAAATCTTTTCATTGGAGACTAGAAGATTTTTGAGTTGAGAGAAAGAGACAAGAAACATGAAGTAGTAGTAATAACCAGATCTTTATTATGTTGAGAGTACAAGAAATTAAGTAAAACTAGAAAAAATTAAATTAAAAAAGGTGAGAATGATAAGGTTACTGTTCTTTACGTGTCTAAAAATTTAATAAAAAGGGAGAAAGTAAACAAGTCGTTCAAATTGAAGATTTCCGACTCATTATATACTCAATTGAGTACTCAAACGTTTCAAGTACCTCAACAAAGAGATACAGTTAAATTTTTCTTCGGTCTAAGACTTAACGAAAGTTTTAAAATTAACAATTAATTATTTTTGATTGTATGAAGACACTAGTTATGGTTCCATACTTAGAGACATTAGATTTTTGGTACCAGTTCCGAACGACATAACACGAACCAGCACAGACTGAGAAACGTTGGGGTATCTACCATCGGACGGTCCGAGGAGACAGGTACCTTAAGAGGTCCGTTCTTATAACCTCACCCATCGGTAAGGGAAGAGGTTCCCTAGAAGAGTTGGGTCCCTAACTTGGGTCCAGAGGACGTAACGTCGGTCTAAGAAATGGTCGACTCGGTGGTCCCTTTGGGTCAGTTCCTAATCCATTGGTTATTTAGTCATGATTGGATTCTGTCTTCGAACATCTATTGGATTTACTTAGGACCTTAAGTCGGAACTAAACAAGGGGGTTAATCAGGACTTGGTACCAGATGTGTCTCTTTTCGTCTTAACCCCCATATAAAAGGTCACCTACACTCTCAACTTGATTTTTCTTTCGACTCGTGGTTTCTTAACTACAAAAACTTGACATCACGACCTCTTCTGAGAACTCTCAGGGAACCTGACGTTCCTCTAGGTTGGTCATGTAGGATTTCTAGTCAGGACCCATAAGTAACCTTCCTGACTACAACTTCGACTTTGAGGTTATGAAACCGGTGGACTACGTTTCTCGACTGAGTAAACTTTTCTGGGACTACGACCCTTTCTAACTCTCGTCCTCCCCTTCCCCTGCTGTCACCTACTCTGCCAACCTACCGTAGTGGCTGAGCTACCTGTACCCAAACCCACCAGAGGCCCTCAACCATTACCTGTCCCTCCGAACCGCACGACACCAAGTACCCCAGTGTTTCTCAACCTGTACTGACTCCCTGACTTGACTTGACTGACTTCGAACGTGAAGAAGGGATACGGACCGTGTTTTGTACATAGTCACAAACCATCGGGAATAACTCTAATCGATCGACAGAAATCTTAAACTTCTCAGTTAGACATCAAAAGTAACTCTTTAAGTCATTTACGTCCTTTTTTATAAGACGGGTTATTCTGGACTTTTTCGGTTACATAACTTCATGACAGAAACAATTCTACTCCAAATTTTTTTTTTTTTTTTCTACTCCAAATCCATCCTGTGTATCTGAAGAAGGAAATACTGGACTAGAGATACGCAGAAGAATCTAGCGTAGAGGTCCAGTCAATATTTCCGATGTCAGGGACGACTTTACGGTCACAGTGGTAGAAATCATTTTTTCAGTTTCGGGGTGTGTTTATGTGAAGGATTTCGTGACGGTTAAAGTCATAGAGTCAAATTCAGTTTTGGGAGTTAGAGATAAACGTTTTAATTCGAGTCCTCTAATAGTTTTATAGTCGAGTAAAAATCTATATCTTTCAACTAACCTCTTACATCAAATCGAGACTATGACTCCAGACTTAATTTGGTTAAACTTTGGACCCAAACTAGGGACCCAGTCCTTCTAGGGGACCTCTTCCTTTACCGTTGGGTGAGGTCATAAGAATGGGCCTCTTAGTGTACCTGTCTCCTCGAACCTTCCGATGTCAGGTGTCCCAGTGTTTCTCAGCCTGTGCTGACTCACTGAAGTGAAGTGAAGTGAAGTGGTAAAGATCGAAAGGGACACGTCCAGGTTTCACGGAGACGACTCGAGAAGAACCTCTTCACTCCTAGGTCTCTACGTGTTAGGAAACTCCAAAAATAAGTTTTCTCTCTTTGGTCTCCCAAACTGGTACGAGTCAAGAGGGGACGTTAAGTGGTAAGTCCGTCCGTAAGACAACAACCCCCTATGTAATCACTCCTCACCCCCCCTGTTCTTTTCTACCTTTACTCTCCTCACCCCTTGGACACCAAGGTTGAAGATACTCAAAATATCGTTGAGAGTAAAATACACAGAAGACTACATCTTGTATAAACTTCCGTCCCTAAGGAAAACGGAACTAACGGTTACACAAGAACCGTAGACCCTTACTCGACCGTGAGTCATTTATAAACGACCTACTTATTTACTGACGTACCCGAGTGATCATACCTTAAGACCCTTGGTTGGTCGTAAGGTTGGTCCAACCTTAAGACGTTGGTTAGACCAACGTCGTCGACCGTATCACAGTGGACCTACAGGTCTACCTTCTAGGTCTAAGGAAGATGAGAGAAGGGTGTCGTGTTCTCATCGATCGTACAGAGACTATATTTCTATAAGTGACACAGTGACAGGGGACACACAGGATAAAGACCGTTACGTGTCGTAGTGACTTATCGGGGTCCCTAGGTAGTCAGTAAGAGGAGAAGAGTAGGATACGTCACCGTCGTCCTATTATAAGATCTATAGACAGGGGACTCTGATGACTCATCAAGAGTCTTTACATTGGAGGAGTATCTTACTGTCTAATTGACCGATAGAAGTTAATATCTTGTGACGTCTGTCACAAATAAAAAGGATTCAAGACAAAAATTACATTTCAACATTGGGTTTTCAAAAGTGGAACTACTGGTGTACCATATCTTTGTTCAAAAAGTTCTTCGTACTTGTGAAATTTCCCTTTACCACAACTAGTGTCTCGGGTGGTGGGTGTGGGGACGGAAAACCAGATTACAGTACACCTACACGACCGTAGTTTGTGTATACACTTTTTTTTTACCTTATTTACTCCGACGAGATATACCCTTGAGGGATATAGAAAAGTCTCCTGACCTTCACTTTAGAAAGTGTCTTTTTAATTTATCTAGTTTGTATTTCAACCTACTTTCGGTAAACGAGATAAGATAGGACATCGACCATACTATATTGACTCTCATTCACTCCTTACCTGACGGGACGTATTTTTAATGACAGTGAATATTATATAAATCATATATTCAGTCTGTACCATGAAGTACGAATGATGTGTACTAAAGTTAATAAGGAGTATTGATACTTCGTTCATAATTCATTCATATCTTACTAACCTACCCGAGATCAAATATCTCAAATTTCCCCTTTCGGTTTTCTTTTCAAAGGGTTTTCAAGTATGTAGTAGGACAAATCAAATGGACCATCCCCACTTAAAGTCGTCTTTACCTCAACCGCCATGAAATTTTAAAAGAGACGGTACTCTGGGAGTTCCTTGTTTGTACGTCTGTTACCTTTTGACATCTTTATAAACCTAGTCTCAGACTATGAGTTCCCTGAACATTTGTTCAAGAGTAAAGTTATTCTTGGTTTTCGAAATTCATTTTAATCAGGTTTATTTTGACAGGTAAAACATTGTCTACCAGTCATGTCCCCCGAGGACGTAGTCTCAGTACTGGACTGGGAGACTCAGGAGGAATCACTAATTTACCGTGAGGTTGTCTCCACACACAACTCGTCTGAGTCGACCAAAGATCTCCAACAACTCAATTTTTATATTTGTCATAGAGACTCCAGGATATTATTCATGATAGATGATTACTTCAATAATTATGTATATATGACGGTTTGTCATTGTAAAGATAATATTAAAGGTATTTTATTTTGAATAGGAGGAAATATTGTAAATAAAAAGTAAAAACTACAAGGAATCCAGAATTCTTATAAACCACCCGTGTCTTGGTACGGACATCAAAAATTTACTTAAGAGACTCAAAGAGAAGACTCAACGTTAAATTAATGAATACACCGATATTTTCCATCGGGTGTAAGTCTATTTATGAAAACAGTTGTTGTCGTGGATTTTGATACTCGATCGGTCCCTAGATAGGTTTACTTCGTGTCTCGACCATTTTCGAATCAAAAAAAAAAAAAAAAAAAAAAAAGTAAGTGATATACCGAAGACTCTTCTGACGTACCTGAAAAATTTTCAGTAGAAGTCTCGTAATCTGAGTTCTGTATGTAATCGTTTTAAGGACTAGTTTAAGTCTCTGTAAAACAAGTTACAGAACCTTTCCCCAGTACATCTAGAAATTTGTCGGTTTCCGAATAACTTACCCCTCTTGTGGTCAAAGAGATTGTTGGTGAAACTAAACTCCGATCAGACTAGTGACTCCCAGAAGAACTGTTAAGTTTCGTATGAGTAACATTGAATCCTGTTACATGGACTTTTTGTGAAATTTAAGTAAACTGTTTTGGGAGAAAAATATTGTCCTTCAGTTAAGTAAGTGAGATGTCTCTTTATGACACTTAGGTGGTACCGGTTTATAACAAGGTCCAGGACACCCATATCGTCACTTACGTCGTCTGTCTCTGTAGAATACCTCGTGTGGAGAAAACTTAACTGAACCAGTTAGTATGTTATAATCTGTCTTTACCTTGTTTTTCTGAAAGTAACGGGTAATGATGTGTACAGTCGGAGAAATAAATCTAATATTAGAGGAAGTAAAGGGTCAATATCGGATACTTAGTAATTTTGTAACAAATTTCAACGGGTATAAAAGGTACAATCAGAAGATATACGAGGGTCTCAAGAAAAAGTATTGAGACATTACTATATAAAATAACAAAGTACGATGGAAATAAATATATGAATTGAGAGGGTTATTTTAGGAGTGAACAATGTTAAATAAGTACAACATCGGAGTCATTTAAAGAGACACAATATTAACTTATTTAATCACTTAATAACATACATAAATAAGTAATTTATCCATTAAGTTAAGTTAAGTGAATAAATAAGTAAATTATTTATGAATCACAGATACGAAACGACTAACGATAAGATCGATGACATATAGGTATTATTTTTTTCTACGTTTCGAATATGAGACTATAACTTTTACTCTATAATTTGTTTTTTAATTCGTTCATTTAATTTACGATTCGTCCTTTTATTATTTAAAATACACCTTTTACCTACTCATTTTCAAAAGTCCTTACGGTCCCATGTCTTTCGTTAAGATTAAAATTACTATATAACCTCCGGTCTAAATCACCTTCCACTGTAATTTCCTTCCTACGGCCCCAGGTCGGGGCCACCTAGGTCCCTTAAGCTTCCACCCCTGCCGCAGCCGCAGAAACCTTTTTACGTATAAATTAATGTCTGTATCTCTCTCTAATCTTTGCCTATCACATCATCCTCTATCACATCACCTCTTTTCCTCCGACTTAGGTCTACCCTTAAGTCGGTCTCTTTGTCCTCGTTCTTTCTTCACTGTACCCCCTTAGTCAGAAAGGCCTTTGACTAGGTTAAAGAAATAAAACCCCAAACGAATATATGGAAAACAATGTATATCCCTACTTATGTCTCGGTGCGCCCCCAGTCGTCAGGACTGGAAATAGTTTTAGTCCACGAAGTGTATTTACATATTTTTTTTCCAGAATCCCTATAATGTAGTAGAAAACCGGTACTCACTCTGGACGACTGTAAAATACTAGGAAAAAAGACTATTGGTTTTTTGAATAAAGAAGGTTCCCACAAAAAAGAATTTGGTCCGTGGTGGGAGGTTTATTTCAATGTAAGGATATCCCACTCCCACATCACTCAATGTTAGTTCTTTCCTTAAATAAATTGGGTTCCAATTGTACTAATTAGAATTTCCAATTATGAATAAAGAGGATATACGAATTTCCAATTATGAATAAAGAGGATATACAATCAATATAAGTAATATTTCCGTCCCTTATACCTCTAAATCGTCGTTTGTAGTCGGGTTGTTTACTTTTAGGAAAGTGGTTACGAGGGGAATTCTAAATAAATCAGAATTCTATCACTATTTCAATGTAAAAATGTATTGTTCCTGTGTCACTAAATATTGTTTCATGTCACTAGATAATGTTTTCTCTTTTAAGTAATTGAGTTTTTCAGATCATAACGATTGGAATTTTTGATGATATAAAGGAAAAGATATAAGGTTTATGTAACTAATTATATAAGGGTCCACAGATTCCTATATCTCCGGACCGCCGTTAGTAATTGAGTTGTTCTTCTTTTTCGGGATACGATTAATTCTGAAAGTTTTATGAGGTTTTGAGAGACACGACAAATACCAATTCTCCATCATTTGTTAGTACACACATCACCGTCCTCATACCTATTAGGACAGTGTGTTCGATCAGACAGTCGTCTCTCCAAACTAGACTCTGTAGGAACAGGGTGGGTCTCGTCCCTTAATCGTCGTTAATAACTGTGTTGTTTACTTTTCGGGAAGTGGTTATATTAAGGATTGGTTGGGTGATATGATTATTAAAGATTGAGGGGGTTTCTTAAACGGAAATCATTCAGATTTTGTAGAGTACGGAGAGTCCAACCCTCCGACATTTGTTAGTGTACACCGGTCTGCTTTGATATGTCCACCCGATCTATTGGAAGTCTCCTCCAATCTCGACTTTGTGAGAACAGTGTGGGTTCTTAAAAATAACGGAACCTCGAAGTGTAAATGAGGAAGAGGCTCTCTTTGCCAATACCCCCTCTCGGGGGGCATTTCAGTCTCCACATCCACTCTCGTATTTTGTCTGAGACCAAACCCCCATCTACGAGCCCTTGTCCCCAAAGGACTCCGAACTAGTGCGGAAACGCATACGGTTCGGAGGAAGGAGTACTGGAAACGGTACCCGCCTCAAGGAGTACGACCGGGGGCCGTCTTCCTGAACATCCCCAGTTCCCATACTCGACACACCTATTACTCCTCTGTCGTAAGACAACCTCCCTCGACGGTGACGTTCGTAGGAGCCCCTCCTCCCGTGAATCACTCAAAGTCCTCCACCATCCGAGAACTACACCGACCTCATCTCACTCTCCACTCGGTGAGTGTCCGCAACTCCTGTCTCTCCACCGCCCCGTGTCTCTCAGGACCTCGGAACACTAGTAACTTTCCTGATCGAGAATGAAACCCTTTTACTCCTCGGTACCCTCGTAAAAATCACCTTAGTACTACCCCAATTTAAACATAAAATTATCCTATAGAGGTTTGTATGATAACTCTTATTAGATACCCTTTCGTACTTTCGGTCTTTTCTCTGGTTAATTCTCCTATAACATTATCAAGTCATTACTTTACTACCACTCTCTATCTTTTCTTCCAGGATTCTTCACCAATTTAGACACTATATACCTTCTGTTTTAGCTGTCTTAAACGAGAACGCCACCGGACATTATCTTCGTAGTTCCGACTAAAATTCTAAAATCCAGACTTACTTACTTACCTCAATGGTAGTTAATTCTAAACCTTACATTAGTTACCTTTCTTGACACCTCCTCCCTATTCCTTCTTCGTCAAGGTGTATACTTGAATTTTATGAATAGACCGAAAGTGAATCTCTATACTACATTCGTTAACCTATGTTCCCTCATTCGAACTCTCCTTCACACCATTCCCTCCACATACATACATGTACGTATGTACACACAATTTATTACTCCGTAACACTTCACCGGTAAATACTCTTACCCCCGTTACATAACTCATTCCTTCGTATCATACTAAAGATCCGTCATGATTCTCGTATAGACTTCAAGTACCAGTATTTAAATTTCATTCTGGTCAGTCGTATCAACAACAAAGAGAGGTCGGTATAAGTCAACACACCCACATGGATCTCATGTCTACCTTTCAACCCAAATTGTAAAATCTGTTGTGACTTGTACAGGACGCACTTGACATTGACAAGCCCTTTATGTAGTTTTTGGTCGTAGTCTGAATAATTCTTCTCTTAAAACATATACAGTCTCACATATAACAAATCAGAACAACTACGTCCTGCATCTTGAGTTTCGTGTATCCAATTTTCCTATATTAATTTATATGTATCTCCTTTTTTTCGTCAGACGTACTCTTTACTGGTTCAAAAACATCGTCTTTTTCATCCCTTGCTTCTTACACGACCACTTTCTTTGGTTGTACCGTCTTGAGGACTAAGTCTCCTTTTGTATTGATCCTTTTTTAAAGACTGGTTCGTCTGTTCCCCTAAAATACTTGTCTTTATTAATCGAATATTAAGTAGAAATTATAAAATACCACTAGTTTAGGTCAATGAGATTTGAAAGTATTTCGGACAGTATGTGTGTTTTCGGATTCACTCTCTTTTTTTAGTTTCCTTTTAGTCTCCACTCTTTTCTTTTGTCTGTGTAATTTACTCTACTCAGTGTCGAATTCTCTTGGTTCGTGGTCCTTGTTCTCGATAGTCCCTCCTATACGTCTTTATAATCATTCTGTAATCTGTATTGATCTGAAACATCCAAGTCTAGTTAAAACATAAAAAAAAAATTTATCGTTCCATATTAAACTATAAAGTCAATTTATTCCTATTCTCCAGATGATACACGGTATGTATGAATGTCTACACAGATGATATTTCTTTTGAAAAATAAAATAATGTTCTGGAACATATATGTAAAATATACCTACGTATGTAACGTAAACTATATCTGATATTAAAAACACTTTACGTCAATAATTTAACGGAATACAAACTACAGAATTTTAATTCTTTTACACCGTTAAATGAGTGGTGTACATTATTCTGATTTTAAATCTTTCCAATTAATTGTAAAGATTAAAGGGTATCTACTGATTGGACTGCTAACTTTTTAGATACAAAAATTTTGAGGTTTCAAGATAAAGGAGTACATTTAATAACAATAAAGAGGGGGACAAAGTCTTGGTCGTGACTAAGTCGGATCGTTCGGATTAAGGTAAACGTATGGGTCCTCATACACAAGTACAGTACTTCCGTTTTATAAAAGTGTGTTGTTGTTGAGTAGTCGGATTTTTTTAGAACCACAGTCGTCACTGTGTCTTTCACAGAGGTACCATCTCTGTTGTCGTTCATTATATCGGTAGACTAAATAATCTCTTTCGTGTCTCCAGTGTTTCTTATTCTATTTAAGACTTCTTCCCCTTCTTTATAATAAAAGAATCACTTCGCCCCTTTACCTTTTTTTTTTTTATTTAGTCGGTCTTCGTTGACAACTTAAACTTTGTGTTCTTCGTTAGTCAACTGTTTTTGTTTACTAGGTTGGTTTCAACAATAAAGTATACCACCTTGTTTACGAACGGGTTTGGTAATCAGATGATAGTTCAGTGAGTAGTACATCGGGGTCGTGTGAAAAGTTCTACAGGAAAATACTTAGATTAGATAAAGTTGGTCGGACCATAAGAACACAAAAGGGTTTTGCGTGACCCAAAAAGCCCAGGATCCGACTTCTTGTCCATTGGGTCCAGACTTCGACAACATCTTTTCCAGTCTTTAACTGATTTTGACCGGAGTCTACCCACTACTTTTTTCCACATTACCGACTCGTCTCTATGTATATACATAAAAGACTTATACTTATATATATATACATATATTACGATACTTAATATCGTCAATCGACCTGTTCCTTTTTGGTTCAATATTTTGGTCTCCGTGACCCCTTCTCGATAATGACCTTTGTAATACGGTTCCCTTATTTTGTTTTACTAATGACCGTATTCCAGAATCTTCCGTTTAAGTCCTGTTCGGACTTCATTTCTCAAAGTACAAACCTATTACCGTTTTGTACGTATTCCAATATACTTAAAAAAAACTGGTAAACCTAAGGTGGAGAAAACGATGATATGAAAAAAAAAAAAGAATTTCACTAGTTGAAATCCTTGGTGAATGATGGAGGTACTGCACTACGGAATCTACGAGATCCCAATTTTACACCCACACACATACGATTCAGTGTAGGTTGAGAATCACTGGGATACTTGACATCGGGTGGTCCGAGGAGAAAGGTTTGTAAAGAGGTCCGTTCTTATAACCTCACCCAACGACACGGGTGAGGGTCCCCTAGAAGGACTGGGTCCCTAACTTAGATATGGAGAATTCAGAGGACGTGACCATCCGTCCAAGAAATGACGATCACGGTGAACTCTTCGGACAATTTAAGGATCAGTGTAAAGTCGTTCGAAATAGATTTTACTGTCTAGGGGATTTGACGAAGGAGGTTTCAGAGACCCTTCCGGTGGACTTACGGGACGGAGACTCATATTATAACTTCAATGAGAAACGCTGGGGTACCTGATATCGGATGGTCCGAGGAGGCAGGTACCCTAAAAGGTCCGTTCTCATAACCTCCTCCAACGGTAAAGGAAGAGGTTACTCATGTTATGGTAAGAGTTAAATGTAAAGGAGAAAAGATTTATAACGTATGAAATACAATCGTCTAAAAATTCAAAAATTTAGACTACCCACACGCTCCTTTGGTCTTAACTTTCTCTGTGTACATGGGGTTACAAGTAGCGTCGTGACAAATATTATCGATCCTGTACCTTTGTTGGATCTACAGGTAGTCGTCTACTTACCTATTCTTTCGACACCATGTATATGTGTTACCTCATAATGAGTCGGCAATTTTTCTTAAGTAAACTTAGTCAAGACTACTCTACCTACTTTGACCTCGGTTAATATGTCTCACTTCATTCGGTCTTTCTTTTTGTGGTTATGTCATATGATTGTGTATATATACCTTAAATCCTTCTACCGTTACTGCTGGGACATACGTTCTGTCCTTTTTTCTGTGTCTACACATATTGTCTGAAAACCTGAGTCTCCCTCTCCCTCTCCCACCCTACTAAACCCTCTTACTGTAAGATTGTACATATGATAGTACATTCTTAACTTAGCGGTCAGATACAGACTACGTCCTATGTCGTACGAACCTCGACCACGTACCCCTACTGGGTCTCTCTACAATACCCCTCCCTCCACCCTCCCCCCAAGTACAAACCCTTGCGTACATTCTTAATTTCTAAAATTTTAAATTTTTTTTAAAATTTTTATTTTAATTTTTTTTATTTATTTAGACTACCCACACTTTTACACACCAACTTACAGGAAATAAATACATATAGGAATACGGAAGACAAGTGTAGGTAATAGGTAAATTGATTACTCAATGGAAAATGAATGAATAAACATCTAAAAGAAATGTATATGACTTACACTTAAAATAAAAGAATGTACGCAACATGTATAGAAGAGGGTCACATACCAAAGAGAAAATTAAAACAAATGTCACAACTAAATGACTACGTAGGTAAATGTCAAACAATGAACAAAGGGGATTAAATAAATATTTCGGAAACGTTTGTCCTGAATTTATATCAGAGGACGTAAGAGAAAATTTTCGAAATTTCATAACGGATCGTGTAAAAATAGACATTAGTTGTACTTTAATATATATTTCACACCCTATCCTATAGTTATAATAAAGAAAGACATATATTCAGTTAACAGGGTCATGTTAAATAAATAAAAAACAAAACAAAACAAACAAACAAACAAAAATGTTAAATAAATTATAGTGTTTAAAAGTGACTAAAGATTGTGATGGATACTGTAAATGGTTCAGAGTATAAACGTACTTAAATAAAACGGAAGACATTATATTAACTGAGAAAAAAAAAAAGAAGATTTCGAGATATACTAGTTTAGTACATCTGGAGTCTACACTTGGGATACCCGAAAGGACCACAGAGTCACCATTTCTTAGACGGACGGTTACGTCCCCTACGTCAAAACGAGGGTCCCAGTCCTTCTAGGGGACGTCTTCCTTCACCGTTGGGAGACGTCATAAGAACGGACTCTTTAGGGTACATGTCATCTCGGATTACCCGATATAAAGAACCTCAGTGTTTTCTTAGTCTACTGAATCACTGATTTGTTGGTTCGTCACATGAGATATCATGTTGTCTTCGTGAATTGGGCGTCTTAACCTCTTATAACTTGGAACTCCCGTTTTATATCAAACAAAAAATTTTAGATCAATATATTAAAATATCTATTCTTTAGAGTCCGATTCTTTTCAATTTACTCAACGGATCCCATTGTGGTGGTTAGTTATCGTCTCGATGAAGATCTTAACACAAATAAGATGTAGGTAACATCAGGGGAGAGGTGTCTTAGTCACAAGTCGTGTATGATCTAAAGTCAAGTCAAGTCAGTGAGTCAGTACAGACTAAGAAACGTCGGGGTACCTGACGTCGTCTGGTCCGGAGGGACAGGTAATGGTTGAGGGTCTCAAATGAGTTTAAGTACAGGTAACTCAGTCACTACGGTTGGTTGGTAGAGTAGGAGACAGTAGGGGAAAAGGAGGGTGGAGATAGAAAGGGTCGTAGTCCCAGAAAAGTTTATTCAGTCGAGAAGCGTAGTCCACCGGTTTCATAACCTTAAAGTCGAAGTTATAGTCAGGAAGGTTACTTATAGGTCCTGACTAAAGGAAATCCTACCTGACCGACCTAGAGGAACATCAGGTTCACTGAGAGTTTCTCAAAGAGGTTGTGGTGTCATTTTTTCGTAGTTAAGAAGTCGTGAGTCGAAAGAATTATCAGGTTGAGAGTGTAGGTATATACTCAACCTTTTTGATGTCGGAACTGATTTTCCTGAAAACAACTGTTTCAATACCGAGACGAAAAATTATACGATAGATCCAAGGAGTATTGAAAAGAAGGTTCCTCATTCGCAGTAAATTAAAGTACCGACGTCAGTTGTAGACGTCACTAAAACCTCGGGGTTTTTTATTTCAAACAGTGAAAAGGGGTAGATACTTCACTACCCTGGTCTACGGTACTCGAAGCAAAAGACTTACAACTCCAAATTCGGTTGAAAAAGTGAGAGGAGAAAGTGAAAGTAGTTCTCCGAGAAATCAAGAAGAAGCGAAAGACGGTATTCCCACTCCAGTAGAGGTATAAACTCTAATAACTATAAAGAGGGTCTTTAGAACTGAGGTCAAACACGAAGTAGGTCGGGTCACAAAGAGTACTACATGAGACGTATATTCAATTTATGCGTTCCACTGTTATACGTCGGAACTGCATGAGGAAAGGGCTAAACCTTGGTCAGACAACACGGTACAGGTCAAGATTGACAAGGAAGGACTGGACGTATATCCAAATAGCTCTTCGTCCAGTCTACCAGACCATAAGGGTAGAGAACTTCTTAAAAGGTGTCAAATAGTACTAGGTTTGTCAGTTTCCGAAACCGTATCAGTTATTTCGTCTTCATCTACAAAAAGACCTTGAGAGAACGAAAAAGGTACTAGGTCGTTTACAACCGTTAAACTAGAGACCAAGGAGACGGAAAAGATTTTGTCCGAACTTGTAGACCTTCAACTACCAAGTACATAACGACTTCGGCCCGAACCTCTTGAAACTCGTAATGAAATGATCGTACACTCTACTCACGTTAACCATCAAACTCGTAAGAAACCGTAACGGAAAGAAACTCTAACCTTACTTTTGACTGGAAAAGGTCAGGACACCGGTGACGACTCAAAAGGTTTAAACGACCGTATGACTCACGTCGTGAAAGTCTCATAGTAGAGAATTCTAAATTTTATCGAGTTGGCCTTAAGGTAATGGAGGTGATCGAAACAAGTATCACTACGAAGGATTCCGAGTGAACTGAAGTGTAAGGTCCTATAGACAGAGATCCACTCACTAGTACGGTTGTACTAATAGACCCAGTACTTCTAGAAAAAACATGACAAGAAGACACATAAGAACGGTGTAAAATTATAGTAGACGAAGACAATCCAGGTATGTTAAAGACAGGAAATAACTCGGGTAGATACGTACTTTATAAGGAACCATAGAGATTAAAAGAACTTCTGTAGAGATCATAAAGGGTAAGATAACAAAAGGAGACAAAGAAACGTGACTAGTGACTTCTTTCGAAAGAATAGAGAGGAACCATAAGAAACCTTGAGACGTAAGTTTAGCCATATAGAAAGGAGAAGAGGAAACGAAAAGTGAAGAGAAGAAAAGTGTCGATAAACATTCCGGAGGAGTCTGTCGGTAAAACTAAAAAACGTAAATAAAAAGAACCCCTACCAGCACTAGGGAGAGAGGACATGTTACAGAGGTAGGAATCAAGTAGTCCGTGAGATAGATAGTCTAGATCAGGGAATTTAGATAAAGAGTGTAGGTGACATATTAACATTCCTTAAACTAAATCCAGTATGAACTTACCAGATGACCAAAAGAGATGTCAGAAATTAAAATTCAGACTTAAACCAATATTCCTCAAGTACTAGACTCGGTGTCAGTCGAGGGCCAGAACAAAAACGACTGACGTATCTCGAGGAGGTAGAAACCGACGTTTCTTATATTAGCTAGACTAAAACCACAACTGGTAGACTACTACAGGTACACATCTCAGAAGAGAAAACAAAGACCTTCTCCCACAAACGACACTGGTCACGCAAGAGAACCGTTTTCAGATAATCGGAAACGAGACGAAGTAAGACATGAGGTTCCGGATTAAATGGACAATGAGGTCCACAAAGACGTAACCTCTTCCTTTACCGTTGGGTGAGGTCATAAGAACGGATCTCTTAGGGTCCCTGACCCCGCGGACCACCCGACGGCAGATACCCCAGTGTGTCTTAACCTGTGTTGGATTCACTGAATCGTCGTCGTCGTCGTCGTCGTCGGTCCACAAAGAACTAAAGGATGGAAACGTAAGGACTGGGGATATTACTTTTCCTGTAGAAAAAACCCACAATCAAGATTTTCCAGACCATCCAGAAGTATTTTGGTAAGTTGAAGTCGAAGAAGTCGTAATGACCAGTCCCGTATCTGAACCTAATGGTACTATAACTTACCAAACGGAACCTGTACTTGTCTCTAGTAAGATAGTAAAAACTCTAACGTAGGTTCATGACGTAAAGTCTGAGAGAACAATTGACACTACCGATGAGGAAAAGAAGTTTCCCTAAGAACGGGTGTCATCATCTATATTACCAGTAGACTCAATTTAAGTGGGTAAGGTCAGGTAAAATCAAGTGACTAAGGATTTTACGGTTGTAAGTGAGAACGGTAGAGGACAAACTGGTCAAGGTTAAACGAAACTAAGTACCTGAATTATAAGGTCCAAGGATACACTATATCGAGCGTCGTAGTCTGAAACGAAGATAGTGGTCAGTGTAGGTGTTAACCTACAACAAAAAAAGAAACCGAGGTAGGGAAGTAAGAAAGACCTCAATGAAGAGGTGACTAGAGGTCATCGTATAACCCATGTATGGCTGGACCCCTCAAGTAGAAAGTCACAAGACATAAAAATGGAAAAGTATGACAGTACCCCAAGAGTTCCGTTCTTATGACTTTACCAAACGGTAAGGGAAGAGGTCACCTGGTGTAAAACGGTCTTGAGAGGTGGTACTGAACAGGTAGAACCCACCGGGATGTACCGTACCGAATCAAAGTAACTCAATCTGTTCCGAGACCCGGTACACTAATCTAACCAATCAAAAGACAATAACTCCAAAGTCAGAAAGACGGGAGACTACGGGAGAAAGTCACGGATAGTAGAATGACCCCAAAGAGAATGGAACCTACACCTCATAAAGAAATGTCGGTGAGGTCGGCGACGAGGAATGGAACCTGAAACCCATAGAAGAGTTCCGGTGACAATGACTGGAACCTGTAACCCACAGAGGAGAGCCGTTAAGCGGTGAGGTCGTGGTGTGTCGTCGACGAGTGGCGACGTCGTGGTACGTCTCAACCACCGAGTCTACCATTTCTTAGGCCGACGTGACGCCCTCTGGTCCTGAGTCAGGGACCCAACCCTCCTAGGGAACCTCCTCCCGTACCATTGGGTAAGGTCATAAGAACGACCTCTTAGTGGTACTTGTCTCCTCGGACCGTCAGATGTTAGGTACCCCAGTGTCTCAGTCTGTGCTGACTCATTGATTCGTATCCTGTCGTCGTATGTATAATTATACCTTGTAATACTGTATTTTCAATTTCTTTTAACTCTAAAACACAATCAAAAATTACACGGTTTGAAAAGAAGGGTTAAAGAGAGTAACACTAGTCATAGTCAATCAAATAATATATTAGTTAATAAAATATCCGTGACACTTCCTAATTATTTATGTCCCTACCTGTTTTATCTAAACTAAGGATGAAGTCTCCATATGAGTAAACCAAATTATAGGTTTACTCATATCACGTTCCAAAGTTATATTATTAACATCACACCTTTGTCTATATTCTCTTTCTTATTCTACTGATGTTACCAGGTTTGGTTAGAATTTTAAAATATAGATACTTCATGTAACTTTGACGGAACAGTTTTACTCGGTATATAATCTTAAGGTCCTACACTTCGTCCCTTACACTCAGTAGCGGATGAAAACTAATGGACATGTGAAAAAGATTCCTTGAAAAGTCTACCGAGTCACTATTTCTTAGACGGACTGTTACGTCTTCTACAGTCTCTACTCTGAAACTAGGGACCCAGCCCTTCTAGGAGACCTCCTCCTTTACCGTTGGATGAGGTCAGAAGAACGGACCTTTTGGGGTACCTGTGTCCTCGGACCGTCAAATATCAGGTACCCCAACGTTTCTCAACCTACGATGACTCGGACGTATGTAGGAAAAGACTCGTCTCTTTTACTTCTTTTTAACATCTTCTGGTGATTCACACAAGTAAATTTAATAGAGCAATCACTCGTGTGTTTAGTACGACTGGAATTAACACTAATTCTGAGGGTTCTGTACTAAAAATTTAATCGTTTAGTACTATTATTATCGAGTAGTAAGTGTTCACTCCAGATTGAACAAATTCGGAGTGTTTTTCGAACGCCCAATTTTAAACAATATTGTAAAATATTTGACTTTAACTTCGAGTTTCTCAACTTCAAAATCCGTGTATCGATCAGTTGTCTTCTCATTCATTAGATAATAAGTGACTCCTCGATGAATAACTCACGGATCCTACAAGTCCGTGACGTAGTACACGACTCTTACGTTTACACTCGGTTTGTTTACCTTAAATACGACACTGTCTGAACGGTCCTATATTGTTTGAAAAAGGAAATAATGTAAGATATCCTTTGAGAGTACGTTGTAAAGAGAAACTACTCGTTAACGACAACACCCATTAACCCCAAAGGTACAAATAATTCGGAAATAAAGTTCAGATATACTTGAACTTTGACACTATAGTCGTTCACTTATCTCGTATAAGACAGAAGACTCTCCAGATTGTCTCTGTCTAAATACATTCGTTGACTGGTGTTTATCTTTAGTCTTACTTATTCATCATTCATCTTAACACTTATACCCTCTCCAACTCCTCGCCCTCCAAAGGGTCGACCACGATTACTATTTCTTGGGTGGACGATTACGTCCTCTGTATTTTCTACACCCAAGATAAGGACTCAACCCTTCTAAGGTGACCTCCTCCCGTACCGTTGTGTGAGGTCATAGGAACAGACCTCTTAGGGTACCTGTCTCCTCGGACCACCCGAGATCATGTATCCCAGTGTGTCCCAGTCTGTGTTGACTTCGTTGAATACTTCCACCCCCTCTTCTCCCTCTCAATTTACACTACCACAATGGTCCTTTCTAAAGTACCTGTACTCGACTCGTGGTTCCAGATCCCAATTTTCAAGTTTTATTGTTCTTATTCTAGGTTTTCTTCCACGTAATACTACACACTTGGACGTCGTAATTGTGTTATCGATTGTATGTAGGTTAATTGTTTAGTATTAATAAATAATTCACTTATTTATTTTTATTAAATAACCATATATAAATTATAACTTGGTCCTCTTTCTAATTTCAGTGTCTCAATACTTATCGGTACCTTGTAGACCCATCACTCGTCTGACTACGTATAAATACCACTCACCGTACTGTCCCACTTACCTGTCCACGAATACCTTCTTTTTCCTTCACTATGTACACAGTGACTCGTTACCGTAACGATATACTCAACTCATGATACCCTTCCTCTTTCTGGAAACTCATGTAAACCTTGGCTAACGAATACACCCCATTTCTTCTTTCTCTTCTTTTATTAGTTGAAACTCAAAACATCAAACTTCCCAATCGAACTTCAACTGATATATTAAACTTGGACCTTTATACCAGTAACTCGTCTAAAACGTTAATTTAATCATTTAAATTAAAACAGACATTGAACCATTTTTTTTTAGACGGACGGTAGAGAAACAACAACGGATTTTCTCACCTTTATGTGCACCTCGAGTTTGGAGTATCACAATCTCCTGTTAAGACCCTCTTAGAAGAGGTAATATGGTGGTCCATCGTTAAAAAGGAAACGAAACTTTCGTTTGACTTGGTTGTTACCGCTGATAAAAGACAACGAGAATTCATTCTCTAACAGTCATTACACTAACGGGAAAGGTTCCTCCATCCGGCGAAAAGAGTGTAATTCTCTAGTGTGTTGTAGACGTTTAAGGGATGATTTTTCAGTAAAATGAATCTTTAGTACACATAAATAGAAACATATAAATATGGATTTATTTATTGAACACCCTTTTATACAGGGAGACTTATAACTTATTTCGGTTTGTTTTAATACGAACCTACAACGGATTAAAGAAGTGTTCTTCCCATTACTTTCCTCAGTCTTGTTTAGGAAGAAAGGACTACTTTCGCAACGAGTATCCACGAACCGTTGGTCGTTCTTAGGAAGAAATACGTCAAAAAAAGTGAGTCGATCGGGACCGACCTGAAGAGTCTTATAACTATTTAGGGTGGAACCTGTTTCTTGACTTATTCATAAAGAACCGTAACAAAGTACTCGTAATATCCTTTCACTCTGGTATAGTGACCTAAACCAGATACCTACAGGACTTTATAGAAAAATTAGTGTTGGTCTCTGTAGTTTCATATTAAATCGAGTCTCTCCCTCTGACGGTGATAAAACTCCTGATACTCTTGTAAATATTTCGGTATTTCGTAAACTCAAGTTCGTAGTAGATCTGTTTACATAGTAAACTCAGGTGTCCTTTCTTATTTTCTCTTTCTCTGTCCTCACAGCCCCTCCCTCCCCCTCTCCTTCTCTCCCCTTCCTTCTCCGTTCATCCCTCTTCTCTTCTCTTCTCCTCCTCTGTCTTTTCTCTTCCCCGACTCTACTTGTGAGATTTGACTTATAAGACTCTTTCGTCTTTAAGTCCTCACTTCTTCTCTTTTCACTTCGTTCAAGTTCCTTTTCACCACTCCTTATCAACTTTCCTACTTCGGGCTGTACTACGGTGACATAGGCTGGTGATCTGTAAGAAACCATCAACTACCTTGGTGAATATACTTGTAAAGTTGAACCTACGTCATCTTTTCTTTAGTTAAATCTCTTCTATGAATACTATGACACTACTTTCTCTACTCTATATCGAATACACAAAGTAGTGTCCCGAGTCTCCATTTAGGTCCATTTCTAGTGTCTAACCTTTATGTACTTTTCATCGATTAGTTAAGTGTTTAGTGGGTCATGCAACGTGTGCTAGTCGTGTGTTGTGTCCAATTAGGCTCACCCCTTTAATCTTTTCCTCCATTCTTTGGTGAGGTCCCTCTTCAAGCCCGTTCCCCATAGAGTCCTACTCGTCACTAAGGTCAACCGTCGTCTAGAACTTTGTTCAGACTCACCTTTCAGTGGGAGACGAGGTTATCCCGAAGACTTTCACGTCTGATCTCGTCGAGGGTCGTCGTACTTCAGTCCCGGAGGGTGTTCCTCGGAAGTTCACCGAACCGAGTCACCAGCGTAAAATTCCTTAGACGATCATAAGGGATTACCAATGTGGGAACCAATCTTTCTAGCAGAGATAGTATTACCAATCCTTCGGAATAGAGACAGTAAACGAGGAAGACACACACATACTCACGAGTGAGTCAGTACGGACTGAGAATGTTGTGGTACCTGACATATCGGGGTGATCAGAGGAGACGGGTACCTTAAAAGGTCCGTTCTTCTGACCTCACCCAACGGTAAAGGAAGAGGTCCCCTAGACCTAAAGGACTAGGTCCCTAGTTTGGACGAAGAGAATGTAGAGGACGTGACCGTCCGTCTAAGAAATTGTGACCCGGTAGACCCTTCGTGTATTAACGAGTAAATCAAGACCATTTCAGAATGAATAGTGTGTCTCTGTAAACGTCAGGATATAGTGTGGGTACTTTCGTTGATAGTACCCCAAGTGGAACCGGTGACACTTAGGTAGAACTTAATGAATTGCATCGAACACCACACGATACGAATCAGCGAGTCAGTACAGACTGAGAAACGTTGGGGTACCTGATACCGAGCGGTCCGAGGAGACAAGTACCCCTCAGAGGTCCATTCTTATGACCTCACTCAACGGTACGGGAGGGGGTCTCCTAGAAGGGTTGGGTCCCTAGTTTTCGGGTCCAGAGAACGTAACGTCCGTCTAAGAAATGGTCGACTCGATGGTCCCTTCGGGAAAGTACTTTTGACTCATCCCTAGTATTGTCTTTTCTTCAGTGTGGGATTGTCACATACACCCGACCACTACATATAATTTCAAAATTCTCTTTTAGTCTAAAGGTGTTGTAGTATCATATAAGGAGAATCGAGCTAAAGACAAGAATCAGAATTATCGACGTTATTCCAGACCATCTTTTTGTTTTAATCGAAGATCACCTTTCAGATAAAGAGTGACTCAGGTAGGGAGTTATAAAACTTATCTCTTGTCTTTAGTTTACGTGTTCCAGTCACGTAAAGTCAGTAAGTACAATTAAAAAAATTATGTCCATATAACCGGTCTATCTACTGTGAATACAAGTTAGTAAAAAGTTCAGGTCAATCAGGAATTAGGATTAATACGGACTGGACTAAATTTCACTTGGTTTTAAGTAAAAGTTGATTCATTTATCCTTGGTATCTCGAAAACAACAAACAATCTTGTTCGGAATAATTTGTCGTTCGTAGACGAGAGGTAAGGTTAATAACAAACATCCAAAATTCTCAGATCCAATTCATCTCAACAGTCTAAAGTGAAACAATCTATTACTTCAGTCTTTTCAATTAATTATTGTTGTCGAGTTTAGACAGTACAGATCGTCAAACGATTACGTAGATGATCGAGTAGACTGAGACTATTATGACCCTTCATTCATACGGACCGAAAAGTAGACACATTACCCCTATTCTTAATATAGGAGGAATATTTTGACACCACTTCTAATTTACTCGATTTTTACGTACTTCGAATTTTAACACGGTCCGTGTACCGTTTTATAATTATTTACAATTAACAAAACAACTAGGATTATATTACTAATAATTGAAGTTACATGAAACATTTTAAACATAGTCTGACTTTTTTTCTCCCTCTCCTTTTCTTTACTACTCTCTCCCTTCCGTTCTTCTATTTACCTTTCTCCTTCTTCCCTAAATATAGTCTGAATGTCAACTCTCCTAGACGTAGAGAGGACAAACTTTTCCGATAAGTCCTAACACGGCACGATAATTCATTTCACCTAACTTCGTCTATGCAATTTGACCATAACTAATCGAAACATTTATAGGTAAAAGAACGTCAGTCATTGTCCTCTAGTGAATCTAATCTTCCTTCACATTCCTCTGTGCCACAAGGTCTCTAATTTTACTTTTTGATTCTTGGTTACTGATAGGCATACTGGGACACACGAACATTAATTAGACAGTCCTGAACTCGGTGTAGAGATTTCATACTTCAATTTATTGTCAAAGACAAGGTAGGAACCCAGTCCTTCTAGGAGACCTCTTCCTTTAACGTTGGGTGAGGTCATAAGAACGGACCTCTTAGGGTACCTGCCTCCTCGGACCCTCCGATCTCAGGTTTCCTAGTGTTTCGTAGTCTGAGCTGACTCCCTGATTCGTACGTAGAACGTAGAACACCGTTCCCATGGTTTTCATTTTAGTCTTCCCACATACCTCAGGAAGTGTATCGGATTTATGTCGCTACTTCTTAAAGTTGTTTAACATGAGACGTTACCAAAATAAGCAACAAAGAAAACAAGATGTATCAGACTCAAGTTTACGGTGTAGACCTATTAACGTATCGAAGAGTGAAAAATCAAGAAGTAAGGGAGTTAGACACACAGTACAATATGTATTCTGTATAAGGACTAGTTCAATTAAGATAACGGGTTCTTTTTTAGTCCACTCAGTGATATCTTACCTAAAGTGTTGGGTTATGACCTTTGCAGGAATTTCAAATAAGTAATAAGGGAGTAGAAGTGTCTAGTAATAAGTAATATAGGAACAGAAATGTACCCAGTATGTCTGATTAAAGGGTAACAACAAAATGACATTAAGTGACACATAAAACCTTTTTACAAATTGGAGAGAGTCAGAGTAAAAGGATTAAAAATCGTCAATAACTAAGAGTTAGCTCCCACTAAAACATAGGGTCCCCTGTAAACAGTTAACATGTCTGTACAAAATAAAAATGTTTGTCCTCTTCCCACGGTGACCCTAGTTCACTTGTCTTTGGTCCCTATGATGATTTATATTATGTTATTTGTCCTGTCGAGGGGTGATATTACTTAATAGGTAAGAATTTACAGTCAACACAACTCCAACTTCTTGAGACGTAATACCTCTAGTATTTGGATCACTGAGTACAGTGATACTGTTAATTTTCAATTTCCAATATCTCATGGACCGTAAGTGTTTATGAGGTGTTACAGGTAAAACTAGCGAAAAGGTAAAAATAAAGGACGGAAAGTTCTATGGATTAACATAAAGAAATTATTTTGGAAAAAGTCACGAATTTACGATTCGACAAATTTTTATAATTGGATAAATTAGAAGTTTGATCGGTATGGTGACATTCAAGTACAAGTAAAAGGTCTACTCCTTTGACTCAGTTTTCTTCTACCTTATGGAAAGAAATTTGAATAAAAATTAACTTCCTATTAAAGAAATGTTGTAACACAACCAAAAACGACATGTGTTTGTACTTAGTTGGTGTTCAAATGTATATAGGGGAGGACGAATTTGGAGGGTAGATTGGTCGGTAGGGTGGGAGATCGAGTAGTTTCTCGTGGTCCGACTCTAGGACTCCACCTTATAGAACCGAGTGCAGTGTGACGAACATTTAACATGCACATCGTAAGCCTGTAACCGGTCAGATTGGCATCGCAGGCACGAGATTAATACCACAGGTATGACGAGAGGGTGTAAGACAACAAGACACATAGTCCGTGAAGGCCGAAGACAAATCAAGTACTATAACGTTCGTAAAGGTATAGTGACTTGTTCTTTATTATTTAACAAACTTTTCTCCTGGTGTAATAGAGAGGAGAATCTTAACGGTCATCAAACACTTCACACTTCATCTGACATATACTCATTTACTTGGTCGGGTAGTTAGGTAGTCGGTCTCAAGAGACGACATCAAAGGGAAGGTCAGTGATCATGTCGTCAGTCCTTCTACGTGAACTGTGATCTCGTCTTCTTTCCGGTGACCAGGAGGGTTCTCGACACGGAAAGTTGTACCGAAGAAATCGGACCCGGGGTTGGTGGCTTTGACTGTTTTTGCCTGGGAATCACTTAAACACCCATGCCTCGGAGCGTCTCCGAGGTACACCGAACTACTTTTATGAAAACGTTTTAACCTACGTAAATATAAAGGTAGTAAACTACTGATCTGGTCGTGATTGTCCTTACATAAAACCAAGAATCGTTCGTAGTTTGTTCGTTGACACATATAATAGAAAACTCTTTCCTCCATACTTTTAGTACCTTCGGGAGAGATAAAAAACTACTGTGTTAAAATTGTGTTCTTTTTAATACATATTGTAGAAGGTTCAGGTCGACGTTACGTCCTCTAGGTCCAAGTTATTGGACCCAACCCTTCTAGGGGACCTCTTCCCTTACCGATGGGTAGGGTCATAAGAACGGACCTCTTAAGGTACCTGTCTCCTCAGACCCCCAGATATCAGGAATCCCGCCATTTCTCAGTATGTACAAAAAATTATACAAATTACAAGGTTATATTTATAACAAAATTCCAGGTCCTAAACCTAGGCCTTTGGAGTACGAATTCAGGGTACAGACGATGAAGGTTCGACGATGAAGGGAACTGGTACAGTTAAATGGAGAAACGAAAACAAAGAGTTGGACTTTCTTGCAATTACCTGTGTGTACGTTTGTGAGTGTGTGTGTATGGTAAATACTGACAACGTTCTATTACATTCTATTTCATATATTTTCATGTATCTTTTCAAAGTAAATTTTTGACGAACTTAAATCAATTATAATCCTTTAATTACTAGTAGAAAAATTGGGAATCTTTCCCTTATCTGAAGTTCTTTCTAAACCCTTACAATAGTGTTTTGTGTAGATATTATCGAAACTTTTCGACTACTTTTTAGAGCTGTTCCGACTACTATCGACTATCCTATGGTTTTCGAAGTATAAACTCTTATTCTTGTCAAAAACACAAAAAAAAAAAGTGAGTGACAAAAGTAAAATAATACTACGATCGAAATCCCTCGGGAGTAAAATCCCTTGTTTCTTGTTTCTTGACTAGTGATACGAGTCAGGAGAGGAGGAAAAGGTTCAACAGGACTGATGGTAGGAGTACTAGTCGTATATTTCCTTTGAGGTAACTGGTGAGACGTATGTACCTCAGAACAGGACTCAGTGGGAAGTGACGACTAAGAAACTACGGGGACCTACCTCTGGAGTCGACACATTTAGTAAAAGAAGAACAGAAACGTATGAATATCGGAATAGGAACTACTTCTGAAAAAGGAATTGGTTTGAAATCCGTCCAAGGAGACACTAAAAAACTAAACCGGGATAGGGCCCCGGAACAGACGTTTTCGTTCTTAGTACGATTTAGTCAAATCTCTCCGAGGAGGTGGGACATATGTACTAGTAGGGGTTACAAACTAGTTTAATGAGTAAGGACAGTAAGGGGGTCACTATAGACTAGTGGGACTGGACGGAAGTCGTTCTTAGGACAGGTCAGTCAAATTTATGGGTCTTAAGGGGGAGGAATTGAAGACTATAAAGGGAAATCATAAAAAGGTAGGTGTCTACGGGATGTACGAGGAACCGATATTCAAAGGTAAAAAGGAACATAAGTGTCAACTTAGGTTAAGGAGACGAGATAACTTTTGTGGTAACGTCATCAGGGAACTTATGTCCGGAGGAATGGTAAAATTTGTTTACGGTCCTATTAAAAATTAAATTGTAAGACTTAAACTCAGGGACTTAGTTGAGAAAATTATCATTGATACCAGGTGTCAGTACAAAACCGACGGTGTAAGGTAGGAACCTTTTATGGAGAGGGGTTGGACGACGGGGGACCCAAGTTGAGTCAAGACTCTAGTGTGTCCGTATACGGTTGAGGGTCTTACTCGTGGGTTACGTAATGTGAGAAGGATTTTAAAATTAAGGTTTATGTACACGAAGAAGTAAAGACCACACTCTGTTACTTTACGGTTTGAACCATCATACACACTATAAGAGACGCATACATAAGAGTAAATCCTTTTCAGTACATCGGTGTATTCTTGGAATTCTAGTACACTATTTCAGGTGGACGACTCTTTAGGATGGTACTGAGAACGTAGATGGGTTTTTCTTGAAATAAAAAATTAAAAATAAATAAATAAATACCGATACGACCCAGAACAACGACGTTCACCCAAAAGAGATCAACGTCGTTCGTCCCCGACGAGAAGTAACGCCACGAGCCCGAAGAGTAACGTCACCGAAGAGAACACCTCGTACCTGAGATCCTACGAATCCGAGTCATTAACACCGAGTGTCCGAGTCAACGGGACTCCATACACCCTAGAAGGACGTGGTCCCTAACCTGGGTACAGGGGACGTAACCGTCCGTCTAAGAATTGGTGACCTGGTGGTCCGTTCAGGGGGTTGTTCTTGAAATTTTATTTTACTTCAGGTCAACTTCGTTTTTGTCATGTATACCGTCTACAAAACGTTTAGGTCACAAAGTTTGACCTTAAATGTTCCAGGTAGTGGGTGTAAACCGTAGTTAAAGATTATTTAAATTAGAATTTATATACGTCGCAACGACGTGTTTAGGAACGATGTTGAACCAGGGGACTGAGTTGGTAGATCTTATGTCCAAAGAACTTTTCATTTCATCGGTTCAATTAGTTTACATCAATAATCCTGGGGTGGACCGTCTAAGGGTTCACTTTACTAAGGTGGAAACGTTTGAAGAAACTATTAACTGAACATGAAAATTTTCAGTCGGATTATGTTTAAGTCAAGAACTCGAGAGTACGGAACTCAAGATTAAACATCGTTTTACTCGGTTCTTAAAAGTATTTTTCAGTTAAAAGACTGAGTTTCTGCCGTTTGGTATAGTTTCTTTAGACACATCTATCTCATTCCGAAATGACGATGGTTGATTAGTTTCTCTCATTTTCACACTTCAGATCCGTTAAAATTTTCCTTAATTTTATTTATATAAGACTTATCATTAAGTTTGAAACACGATTATAGAATAACAAGTCACTCCTAAGGACGAGAGTATTTGTTTCCATTAACTTAATACGTATTTTCGTGGTTTGGTGTGTGTCAAGAGACTTCTCTAACGAGAAGTTCGTCCAATTTTTGAAGAAGAAATTTAGTGTGATTGGATCATGTTAAATTCCCTTTGATATTTCGATATTTATTTTACGTTTGTTTCAATTCGTAAAGATATGGGTTTGAAACATTTGAGTTAAAAGAATATATTGGAACATATTAAATAATTATCAAGTTTCTTATAACTTGATCTTCATTTTTCTGGAACCAGAAGAAGAGTCGAGATTTATAACAAAAATTTAGTTGACAGAGGAACTAAATGAATAAGTAATTGTTCATAAATAGATTACAATTCAGACACGACATCCGACAAAGTCCATAATCTCTATGTCACCATTGTTTTATTCGAGTGTCGTAATATATAAAATCAACGTTAACCTATTTTGTCTTGTCGTTGTTTTTCAACAGTATATATATATATATGTACATATATATATATATATTTTGTATATTTCTTAGTATATACATATTAAAGTACATAAAAAATGAATAAAATTTTTATCATCACAAGTCAAGTCGACGAGTCAGTACAGGTTGAGAAACGTTGGGGTACCTGACGTTGTGTGGTCCGAAGGGACAGGCTGAGGTCCTCGAATGAGTTTGAATACAAGTAGTTCAGTCAGTACGGTAGGTCGGTAGAGTAGGAGACAGCAGGGGAAGAGGAGGACGGAAGTTAGAAAAGGTCGTAGTCCCAGAAAAGGTTACTCAGTCGAGAAGTGTAGTCCACCGGTTTCATAACCTCAAAGTCGAAGTCGTAGTCAGGAAGGTTACTTGTGGGTCCTGACTAAAGGAAATCGTACCTGACCAACCTAGAGGAACGTCAGGTTCCCTGAGAGTTCTCAGAAGAGGTTGTGATGTTAAGTTTTCATACTTAAGAAGTCGTAAGTCGAAAGGTGATGAGACAAGATGTACAAACAAAGACAAACATTTCCATATATTATACTCTACCACCCCCGTACCTTTTGGGTTTATGTTGAACTATGTCCCACTAATCCTTTTGAGAGATTCATCTACTGTGTACTGGACTCGGAACTTATACTTCTTTTAAGATATTCGGAGTCACAGGAATAGACTTTTTACTCTTATTACTATCATATCTTACAAGGTATTCCAATAAATTTCATAAATACAGAACGACTATTAAGGTACCTGCCTCTTCGGACCATCCGATGTCAGGTGTCCCACCGTTTCTCAGCTGTGCTGACTCGCTGAAGTGAAAGTGAAAACTTCTATGAATCGTTGACTTACTACTGTGTCTGATTTATGAAGTACTTACTTTCGAAAATTACAGTAATACGATCCGTAATGTCACTACTGCCCAAACCTATATAAATTTATTATATTTATCTTTACAATAGACCTTTCATACTTCAGTCCCCCGTATAAATTCTTTGATTAATCCATCTTCCTAATTTGTTTTGGTTCTATTTTTGATAATTTTAAATTTTTAATGTAACAGTGGATATATTAGGTTGAGAAACACTGGGGTACCTGACATCGAACGGTCCGAGGAGACAGGTACTCTAAGAGGTCCGCTCTATGATCTCACCCAACGGTAAAGGAAGAGGTCCCCTAGATGGGTTGGGTTCCTAGTTTGGTTGTAGAGAACACACAGGACGTGACCGCCCACCCAAGAAATGTTGACGTGGTGGACCCTAATGGATAAATATTTTGTGGAAATTGACTTGTGGGACCTACGAACCTGGTGTAAATCCCCACACCTTTCGACAATTAGAGACAACAATAAAATAGTTTTGTTCAAAACAGTCAAGAGTACGATGTCTCATCTAAGTCTTAATGTCTATTCAATCTCAGAACACTCTATGATTCGTATAAAAAGAAGGTGAAAATCTTGAGGTCGTCGTCACTCTATAACATCTCTACAACACCTTTCATACATACTCTTGGTATCTAGAGAATCGTTATTAGTAAGGAGGGATGAATGGTCGACACACTGAAAATTTTTTACTATGAATTGCAGAACCTCCGAATCAAAAGGACAAACATTTTCTTTCTATTACCAAGGATTTGTGTCCGACGAAAACTACAAATTCACTATGTTACCTATGTTTTAGTTAATGGTATTCCACCGACTATCTCACCATTTGTCTTGTTTCTACCAGAGAGAGAGTAACTTAATTAGTTCACCTTTTTGTCTGTCTGTTTATACCAGTACTAACTTGTTTTATGGTCCCTTTTCTTTCACTATTTTTTACTTTATCACTACTTTTATACTTATTACGGTTCTTGATAAAAACATCGTCACGGAGAAAGTCTTTATTTAAGTTTCTCCGGTCATTAGAGGGAAGGAATTCAATGAACCATCTCCCTGGCTGTGTTTTTTCACCTAAACTATTTCTACTAACTACCGACAAAATATGATGTTCATCCGTTTCTTTTATATCGATATCCTTTTATTTTTGTATTGATTCTGTCTTACAGGTGAGATACGAAGTCACTGAGATTTTATGTTACACCCATCATTTTTTTTTCCCTCTTTACGGGAACCGGTTTCTTTTCATGAGGAACACCTTTCTAGAATATTTGTTACACATCTTCTTATTTGTTTTAGTTTTTTGTCTACGTTCGTTCTCTTTCTTTTGGAGGAAATGATCTTCTAGTCAAACAGTTTTTCCAATGATAAAACAGTCTGGGTGTAGGATGGGGTCCCGGTGTTCTTCCGTTTTTACGATGTTGACTAAACTTTCTCAGACTTCAATCGAAACGAGATTTTGTACTATTATTTTTCTCTAAGCATGACTGGGGGACTTAAACCCCTCAGACTTAAAGTCTGCAAGTATAGGTAACGTTCATTAGATATTTCATGAGACCAAGTCAACTGTTTAAATCTGTCTTGACTTACTTGAATGTATTGACGGTACATTTAGAATCCTCTATTTAAAGGATGACAATGGAGTAAAACAATAAAAAGGGAACCTATAAGTGGAAGAATTTCTTAGTTCAAGGAACCGTTAGTTCGGTTTTCGTTCTTTCGTTCTAAAACTAATGTAACAGGTTGTTTACGAACACACAAGTCAGAGAAGTCGACACAGACTGAGAAACACTGGGGCACCTGACGTCTCGTGGTCCGAAGAGACCGGAGGTGACACAAGGTCTGAAACAAGCTTAAGTACAGTTAACTCAGATACTACGATAGATTGGTAGAGTAAGAGGAACCGGGGGAAGAGGAAAACGGAAGTCAGAAAGGGTCGTAGTTCCAGAAAAGGTCACTCAACCGAGAAGTGTTGTCCACTGATCTGATAACTCCGAAGTCGAAGTCGTAGTCAGGAAGTTTATTCATAAATCCTAACCAAAGGAAATCCTAACTGATCTAACTAGTAGAGGAACGTTAGATTCCCTGAGAGTTCTCAGGATAGGTTGTGGCGTTAAGTTGTGGAAGGTGAAAAGTCGTGAGTCAAAAGAAATACCAGGTGAAAATGTAGAATGTACTAATGACCTTTATGGTATTGAAACTGATGTACCTGAACACAACCGTTTCACTATAGAGACGAAAAATTATGTGACAGACAGTTTCATAGTTTCACACGATCAGCGAGTCAGCACAGACTGAGAAACGCTGGGGTATCTGACGTCGGGTGGTCCGAGGATACAGGTACCCTAAGAGGTCCGTTCTTATGACCTCACCCAACGGGAAGGGAAGAAGTCCCCTTATGTGACAGATCCAAACAGTATGAAAGGAAAGGTTCCTCTTTTGTAGAAAATTAAAGTACCGACGTTTTAGTAACAATTTATTAACTGGGATAACTACCGCACGACACTAAGTACCCTAACGTTTCTCAACCTGTGCTGACTCACTGACATGACTTGACTAACTCTGACAAAATCCTCTGATCTGTTTTCTCATACAAATGTGTGAAAAACTGTCGGACAAATAATAGAACGGTGACATTAACACTTTTAATTTTTTTTTTCATCGTTGATCCTTACCCTTAAAAAGAAAAAAAAAAAAGAAAATTGTGTTATCAAAGGTGTGTATGTGTATTTAGTGTAAAAGAAGTTCGTGTAAAGGCTCGAAAACGGAGAGTTTATTAACGGGAAGAAAGAAGTCTTCCCGAAGAGACCACCGAGTCTCCCATTTCGCAGACGGACGTTACGTCCTCTGGACTCAAGCTAGGGACCCAGTCCTGCTAGGGGAACCTCTTCCTTTACCGTTGGGTGAGGTCATGAGAACGGACCTTTTAGGGTACCTGTCTCTTCGGACCATCTGATGTCAGGTACCCTAGCGTTTCTCAGCCTGTGCTGACTCGCTGAAGTGAAAGTGAAAAGAAGTCTTTTAGTTCGATGGACAGAATGACCTCTGTCATCAAAGGAACGTCGTATTATGTTTTGTAAAACCGTTCCTCTTTGGGGTCTTTCTTTTTTTAATTGCTTATGTCGTTTACGATGTAATTGAAAGATAAGAATAGGGACACTAACTTTCGACACATTTTTCTGAAAAGGTAGAAGAAATAATAAAATTATTTTATCCCTCAGGTCCTTCTATACACTTTGACCTCAGAACTCTAAGAAAAATTATAACTAAAGTGAGTCTATAATAGGTCACTACACAGAAGATAAAAAACTCCTACTTACTCTAACTCTCTTCACCTCACTGAAACAGGTCAAATGTGTAATTCAGTTCTCATCTCTTCAGTTTATAAGACTGATAGTCGGTGTACGGGACCAGAGTACTGTGACTTATGTCAATAACTTAAAAGGTGTCTGGATGGTCACATTCTCTTTTCAGTGACTTCAACCATTTTGTCATTGTCGTTGTAGAAAAATCTCCGATTCCTTTTCAAGAGTCAAAGTCTTTTAACGAATCACTTAGAATGTCCATATATTTTTGGATTCCATGTGTTTATAGAATTTCTTGTACTCCGTCCCCCCTATCGTCATCGTCATAGACAGTGAAGTGAAGGGTAACCGTCCCTCTTCCTCCCATCGGCGACGACAATAGTAGAAACAAAAGGGATGTGAAGGAAACCACCTCCTTACGGCATTGGGGTCGAGTAGAGACCTGTGGTACACGTGGTTTCAGTCTATGTAAAACTGTTACCATCTACGAATAGGGTCTTGGATCTTCTATGGTTGTCTTAGACTATTTTAGAGGACTTTATTTATAAATCTGAAGATTTAATATCTAACACTTCCGATATTTTAATATTGTTATTATAGTTTTCTTAGACAGAGAGAGGTCAAGTGTCGCACTATTCTAAAGTTTTTTCAGTGTAAGAGACCAAACCGTATTAAATGTATTTCATTCATTCGCACAGAAATAGATGTAGTTTTTACATATATAATTAATGACATTATGCTGATTATTGGAACTTATTTCCTTTCTATTGTCCATTATCAAAAAGATAAAAGTTAAGAAAAAATCCCACGAAAAAGGACAATTTTAATTACAAAGAGTTTTGTACATAAACCTTTAAACCTCGTAGAACGACATCTCCGTCACATCATGTCACCAATTAAAGTCTGAAACATTTGTTCAGTCGGACTCAACACGAGACTAGAAGTGACAAATGAGTGAGACACAACACAGTGTCAGCGAATAAGGAAGACAACCTAAATCGAATAAACTAACTGTGAAGTATAGATAAGGTTGAGGACGATCCTCCTGAGGGAAATGTCATCTCCAACTTTCCGATTTTTGAAGTAAAGGGTCTAAGGGAACGTCGGTCTTAGACCACTGTTTAATCCAAGTGAAGAAACTAACGTAAGTGGTTTCAAAACTTTCCATCCCCTCTCTTGTACATCCGGTCCATCTGGTGTGATGTGAATCAAATGAGATGGCGAACTTTAATAGTATCTTTATACTCGTTAAAGACGTCGTCACGTGATCACAGATCATATTTCTCCCCTACCGAAGTTCCCGAAGGACCAGGACAGAAGATCAAGGTTCCAAACGTGAAGGTCGAACACAAGAATCTAAGTTATCAAATCGTTTCTTGGAGGACTAGGGGGTGGAAAGTGGTCCGTAGTCAGGACAGGACACGACAAACACCTACAACAAGGGTCTCTGGGGTTCACGTCGGGAGAGGAGGGTGAAAAGTCACTAAAACTATTCGTAGATTTAGACACCCAATTTACATAAAGACAAATATGATAGAATTCAGACAATCGTTCGGGTTTTACCTCAGTGAACGGGGAGTACTGTCTTTTGGTTCTGAAGCAACGTCAAGGTTGGGGAGGGTCTTTACACTGGAAATTTTATTAGTTGGGTTTTAAAAGACTAGTTGGGATCACACCAGTAGACGTACTATTTCTGGTAACGGTAAAGGAAGGGACGTCTCTTCTACCAGGACTTTGTTATGAAGTAAAAGAAGACGATTATGAATGAATGAGGTGGAAAGAAACCGGATATTTTTGGAAAGTAAACTTATCGGGAGACACACACACGGGAAGATAAATGGACTACCCTACGAGGGATTAAGTACTTAATAACTCGTTTTGGCTAATCTAGAAGTATACATGAGAAACTTGAATTAAAAAATTGTTTAACCACCGATATCACCCTAGACTCGGTTTGAAGATCACCGTAAACCCCTTTTACTCTAAGTGTCTCTACCGTGAGGTGTTTAGGAAAACTTAAGGGACGTAAAGAATATCAAGGTTCCTCGGTGACCAGCGAAAGAGTAAGCACAACCAAACTCGAGGGGAGAGAAACACAAGTCCGAGGGTCAGACTAACCGAAAGAAAGTGTCCCATGTCGTCGATCACTTTCAACGAGTCAGCACAGACTGAGAAACACACGGGTACCTGGTATCTCAGGTACCTTAAGAGGTCCAGTCTGATGACCTCACCCCTCGGATAAGGAAGAGGTTCCCTAGAAGGGTTGGACCCCTAGTTTGGGTCCAGAAGGTGTAACGTCCGTCTAAGAAACGGTCGAATCGATGTTCCCTTCAGGTGAAGAAATGGTCGACTCGGTGTCCCCTTCATTGTTAAGACGAACCTCGGGTTGTCTAGACTGTCAGTCAAGATGGACTTCGGTTTAGGGACCCGAAAAATCTGGTTTTAAGGAACCTACTCTTTTGAGTCGGGAATTAAGATAAGGATCCGTGACGTAATCTTTGACGACATCAAGGAGTAAATAAACCTTAGGAAGGGGTCTAGGGTGAGACCCTTGAAGACTACCTTCGAAGTCAAGAGGTAAACTATCTTCAGTTAGATATCCAGAGTAAGAATCTTTCGAAAATCAAGTTAGGAAAAGGGTCGGTGATCCAAAGACCAATTGACGACCAAAGACAATTATACACGTACACCATCTCCTGTAACGAATACCTTTAGGGCCTTCGGTTTTTCAGTGTTTTTAAGTACTCGTACTCACATCCGTAAATTTTCGACAATCTCAGGAACAGGTCTCTTCCGTTACCTTGGGGTGAATTCGTGAGAACGGACCTTTTAGGGTACCCGCCTCCTCGGACCATCCGACATCAGGTACCTCAGCGACTCCCCGCCTGTGCTGACTCGTTGAAGTGAAAGTGAAAAGTGAAAGTACGTAACCTCTTCCTTTACCGTTGGGTGAGGTCACAAGAACGGACCTCTTAGGGTCCCTGCCCCCTCGGACCACCCGACGGTAGATACCCCAGTGTGTCTCAGCCTGTGCTGACTTCACTGAATCGTCATCGTCATCGTCGTCTCAGGAACAGTAGAGTTCTTCTGAGGACACTATTCAATTAATACTTTGTCCAATCTGACTGCGATCAGTGGGTGGTTGAAGTTCTTTTAAAGACACGTTGTTCTATGTGACATTTTATGGGGTATTAAGGGTCCATTTACCCTTACTTAAGATACATAAGTAAATCGGGATTCTCTTGGTTTTAAGATCGATTTTCTTTACCCTAGGACATATAGTCTTTGAATTCACATGGTGGAAGTCGTGTGGACGATTAAAATACAAATTGTTGATATCAGAACCTTCAAATTCTATAAATTATTCTACTAGTATACAATGATTTTTGTTAGATATTAATATTACCGGTAATACCCCTTGTAAGGTAATCTGGACAGTGAGTAAATTCTTTTACGTGAACTCTCTTTCTCTAGGGTTTAACCTGTCTATCTTACCTTAAGGATGAAATTAATCATACGTCTTCGAGTATTTTCAGAAATTCTAAGGTTTTATCGAAGTAAATTTCTCAGTAATGGTTTTCGATTACTTTTTAATTTCTGTAATCCCCATAGATTCTCTTCTCCACTTTCCTGCCTACACTGATGACTATACTGAGCGTTCCCGAGGAGAAAAGAAAAAGTGGACACACGAGTACTAGGTAAGGATTTTAGAAGGGACGGGTGGGTCTGTCCAGACAATAAGTCAGTACATTTGTTTTCTTTCTCCTTAGACACCGTCTGAAATTTCGGGTGACCCTTCGAGAGAAAATTCTGTAAACCTCAAGGTATATCTATGATTCTAGTGGGTTGGACAAGATCGACGGGTGAACGCTTACCTAATAGAGGACTTTAATCACCTAATTTTTCCGTCTTTGACCCTATCCTCCGGTAATTGGACGAACTTGAACACTGATAACGACTCGTAAAACTTTCCTGAGACCTTGTTTTAAAGTTTGTCTTTAGACGGTTCGATTATCGAAACGTCGACGGTGTCGAGGTTCCGGTCTCTGGGTCTTATTGTGGACCCAGAGGAGACAATGTGAGAGGATCCCTAAGTAGTAGTTTTGTGACGGGGTCTTTAACTATACAGTCAACATTAGTTAACCCTCTAACCTATTCTCCAACAGGAGTTTCCAAGTTACTTTTAGTTGAGCATATGAGGGTGTTCCTAAGGAGGGTTTCCACTGACCTGAGACTCCCTAAAAGATGATTTGACGATTCAAATAATGGAATTTGTCATTTCCCCTTTGATATTTAATTTTAATTACCTTAACAAGTCATGACGACCTTTATAAATGACTAAAAGGTCGACTTTGGACTGTTCTATAAACTTGATTAAATTATTTAAATATCAGTCTTTAAACTGGTTTAACCTTCGATTTAAAGTCTCAGACTATCCTAAAAAAAATCGAAGGGGGTATTCAAATTTACACGGGTCGCCTTTCTTTTTGTAAGTTTTATTATGTCGACAAAAACAAAGTGTTTAGTTTATAAATGTCCGGTTTCTATACCGAGACATCCAGGTTTCGAGTGAACGAAAAAAAAAAGAAACGGTTATGTGTCACGGAATTGGAAAGTAGAGTTTGGTGAACTTCTCTAGTCCCGTAAAATTTGTCTTAACCTCACATGGATTAGAAATGGAAGTACTACGCCTAAAAGATGAGAGTAAAGAGATATTGGATTCTCGGTAAGTAACTTTACGTTTGAAATCCTTTCATTAAGAATACCCTTTCCCCTTTCCAGTAATCTTTGTCCAGTAAACTTTGAATTTTTTGTAATACACAGAAGAGGTTTTTATAAATTGTGTGTGTGGTTGAAAGTCTCTTCCGTTACCGTTGGGTGAGGTCATGAGAACGGACCTTTTAGGGTACCTGTCTCCTCGGACCATCCGACGTCAGGTACCCTAGAGTTTCTCATGCCGTGTTAACTCGCTGAAGTGAAAGTGAAAAGTGAAAGTACGTAACCTCTTCCTTTACCGTTGGGTGAGGTCATAAGAACGGACCTCTTAGGGTCCCTGTCTCCTCGGATCACCCGACGGCAGACACTCCAGTGTGTCTCAGCCTGTGCTGACTTCACTGAATCGTCGTCATCGTCTTCGACTTGTGTGGTTGAAATCAGTAACCTCGTCCCTTGTTGAATAAGACGTATAGTCTTTTTATCAAACCTAGGTTGACAAGGAAATATTTACTCACTCAAACACTGACTCAGGTTCGAGTCAGACGAACGGTATCCTGTCCGGTTATTTAGTCCTTGGTTCACAACTCCGTTCCTTACACTGAAGTAAACCTTTCGATCCTAGTTTCTTCTACCGTCTCATCTCAGGATGTCATGGTAGAATAACCCAAGACCTACGATCATAGAAAATATGTAGTCTCTCCTCCTCCATCATTTCTTTATTTCATTTTTCAGAAAGTTTCATAGAGGTTCAAACCGGTCAGACCCCCACTCCACACACGATTAGAGAAAAATGGGGACGTCGGTAAGTACTTACCCGTCCTAGTCCTACAAAGGGACACTCGACTTGTTTCCGTGAAATCAAATTGTAAGGCTTTCTCCCCATCACAAGAAGGGGATCCGTCCGGTAATACATACCCATATCGATATCTGTTTAAAAAAAATAAATCATTCCTTTGTTGTCTTTTGTTTCCAATTTTTCTTTATCTAGGTCGTACCTCAGTCTGAAACAAGAAGTGACAATGTTCAAAACATAATGGTATAAGTACAGTCCTTACCGCCACCATTCCTCTATGGGGAGTAGGTTCCAGTCCTCGTCGACGACACGAAACGACCTCGTCGGCACTTCTCTATGTGGTACGGGTCCATTCTCTTTGGGTTCATTCTACCATCCACAACGTTCTCCCGTAATCTCCCGTCTATCTATGTGACTTTGGTATGAGTGTCTTTTGATCAGTTAGATTAGTGTGATTCTGGTGTCCGAACAGATTGAGTTACTTTGGTTCGGTACGGACGTCCCGTTGGGTTCTGCCCGTCCAGTACCACCTCTCCAGACTGTCTCGCACCAGGTGACCTCTTCCCTTACAGTTCGGTGAAGTCATAAGAACGGAACTCTTGGGGTACTTGTCATACTTTTCCGTTTTACTATCCTATGGTTTTCTCCTTGAGGGGTCCAGAAATCCACGGGTTATGCGATGACCTCTAGTCACCTCTTTATTGAGGTCTTTCTTACTTCCCTACCTCGGTTTCGTTTTTGTTATGGGTCAACGACTACACTGACCACTATCTTCGTTCTAGGCTACGACATTTCTCTTTAAAACGTATCCTTGGACCTTACAATCCAGGTATTTAGCTCCGTTTGACCTTCACCAGTTTGTTCTCTACCGTTCCCACTTGCAGCTGTAAGATCCTTAGTCACTTGATTTTACCTGACCTTACCCACTTAAATTGAGTCTACTGGTAATATAGATGATGACACCCGTCCTTAGGTAGTCTTCTTTACCTCATCCGTAGTACCAGTTGTTTTCACAGGCTTTACGTCATGAACCTACGCCAGAGTTTTTGCTGTCTTACTAGAGACAAGNCTTCCCTACCTCGGTTTCGTTTTTGTTATGGGTCAACACCTACACTGACCACTATCTTCGTTCTAGGCTACGACATTTCTCTTTAAAACGTATCCTTGGACCTTACAATCCAGGTATTTAGCTCCGTTTGACCTTCACCAGTTTGTTCTCTACCGTTCTCACTTGCAGCTGTAAGATCCTTAGTCACTTGATTTTACCTGACCTTACCCACTTAAATTGAGTCTACTGCGTAATATAGATGATGACACCCGTCCTTAGGGAGTCTTCTTTACCTCATCCGTAGTACCAGTTGTTTTAACAGGCTTTACGTCATGAACCTACGGCAGAGTTTTTGCTGTCTTACTAGAGACAAGTAGAGGTTCCGTTTGGTAAGTTATAGTGTCAATAGGTTCAGATACGGGGTTGGTCATTACGACTTCTTCGACTTCAAGTTACCAAAATACTTCTGGATGTTCTGGAAAATCTTGATTGTGGGTTTTTTCTACAGGAAAAGTAATATCCCCTGACCCTACGTTTTCTTGTTTCAGTTCTTTGTGGACCTCATTGTCCGTTTAAACCGGAACCTTACGCCTTACTTCGTCCCGTTTCCGATTATCTCGAAACGGTTTTTTTACGTGACCAGTATCGTTTGTGAGAGAAGGTTGTTGCGTTCTCTTCTGAGATGTGTACATGTAGTGGTCTACCAGTTTGACTTTAGTCTAACTAATATAAGATACGTCGGTTTTTACCTCTTCGAGATATGTCAGTTATTTTTGTTCTAGTCCTCGACTGACACCGAGTCTAGTACTTGAGGAATAATGGTTTAAGTCTGAGTTTAACTTCTTTCATCCCTTTTGGCGATCTGGTAAGTCCATACTGGATTTAGTTTAGGGGATACTAATATGTCACCTTCACTCTTTATCTAAATTCCCGATCTAGACTATCTATCTCACGGACTACTTGATACCTTACTCCAAGTAGTGTAACATCTCCTCTGACCCTAGTTCTGGTAGGGGTACCTTTTCTATACGTTTTTTTTCGTTTTACCGATAGACCCCTCCGGTATTTTTGTCGACACTTTTCTTCTCTCCGTTTTTCGTTTCCTCTTTTCCTTTCTATGTTCGTAGACTTACGTCTCAAGATTTCTTATCGTTTTTCTCTATTCTTTCGGAAGAAGTCGCTAGTTACGTTTCTTTATCTCCTTTTGTTGTCCTTTCTGATCTCTAGAGAAGTTCTTTTAATCTCTATGGTTCCCTTGTAAAGTACGTTTCTACCCGTGCTATTTCCTGTCTTCACCAACCCTGGATTTTCTTCGTTTTCTATAATTTTTCTCCACCGTTCTTATGTACTTTCTTGACATGTTTTTTCTAGAAGTGCTGGGTCTGTTAGTACTACTACACTAGTGATTAGTTCTCGGTCTGTAGAACCTTTCACTTCAGTTCACCCGGAATCTTTCGTAGTGATGCTTGTTTCGATCACCTACACTACCTTAAGGTCAACTCGACAAAGTTTAGGACTTTCTACTACGACACTTTCACGACGTGAGTTATACGGTCGTATAAACCTTTTGAGTCGTCACTGGTATCCTGACCTTTTCCAGTCAAAAGTAAGGTTAAGGTTTCTTTCCGTTACGGTTTCTTACGAGTTTGATGGTGTGTTAACGTGAGTAGAGTGTACGATCATTTCATTACGAGTTTTAAGAGGTTCGGTCCGAAATCGTTATGCACTTGACACTTGAGGGACTACAAGTTCGACCAAAATGTTTTCCGTCTTCTTGGTCTCTAGTTTAACGGTTGTAGACGACCTAGTACCTTTTTCGTTCTCTCAAGGTCTTTTTGTAGATAAAGACGAAATAACTGAAACTGTTTCGGAAACTGACACACCTAGTGTTATTTGACACCTTTTAAGACTTTCTCTACCCTTATGGTCTGGTGGATTNTAAGACTTTCTCTACACTTATGGTCTGGTGGATTGGACGGAGAACTCTTTAGACATACGTCCAGTCCTTCGTTATAAATCTTGACCTGTACCTTGTTGTTCGACCAAGGTTTATCCTTTTCCTCATGCAGTTCCGACATATAACAGTGGTACGAATAAATTGAAGATACGTCTCATGTAGTACTCTTTACGACCTGACCTTCTTTGTGTTCGACCTTAGTTCTAATGACCCTCTTTATAGTTATTGAAATCTATACATCTACTGTGGTGGGAAGACCGTCTTTCACTTCTCCTTGATTTTTCGGAGAACTACTTTCACTTTCTCCTCTCACTTTTTCAACCGAATTTCGAGTTGTAAGTCTTTTGCTTCTAGTACCGTAGGCCAGGGTAGTGAAGTACCCTTTATCTACCTCTTTGTCACCTTTATCACAGTCTGAAATAAAAAGACCCGAGGTTTTAGTGACATCTACCACTAACGTCGGTACTTTAATTTTCTGTGAATGAGGAACCTTCTTTTCACTACTAGTTGGATCTATCATATAAGTTTTCGTCTCTGTAATGAAACGGTAGATCAGTTCCGATACCAAAAAGGACACCAGTACATACCTACACTCTCAACCTGACACTTCTTCCGACTCGCGGCTTCTTAACTACGAAAACTTGACACCACAACCTCTTCTGAGAACTCTCAGGGAACCTGACGTTCCTAGAGGTTGGTCAGGTAGGATTTCCTTTAGTCAGGACTTATAAGAAACCTTCCTGACTACTATTTCGACTTTGAGGTCATGAAACCGATGGAGTACGCTTCTCAACTGAGTAACCTTTTCTGAGACTACGACCCTCCCTAACCCCTGTCCTCCTCTTCCCCTGTTGTCTCCTACTCTACCGACCTACCGTAGTGACTGAGCTACCTACACTCAGACTCACTTGAGGCCCTCTACCACTACTTTTCCCTCAGGACCGTACGACATTAAGTACCCCAGCGTTTCTCAACTTGTACTGACTCGTTGACTTGACTTGACTTGACTAAGTAGGATTCTAATTTAAAAATCTTACCTTCGATACTCAGAAGACACAAACAGATAAACAAGTACTAACAGAGAGAGATATACACACACATACATACACACAGACACACACAACATCTACAGACTACAAAAAGATGGAGACTTACCATAACGTTCTATTTTATTACTTTGTAATTAATGGTTTGATCCAAACTCCCTTTAAATGTAACGAATCTTATCGGACCTCAATTTTGAGGAGAGGTTCAGGAGGGGTGGTAAGATACGTTTTCTTTCTTGAGAGAGTGGATTTCTTTTTTACCTGTGATTCAAAATAATACGGGTCGAGGGTCGGTCAGGTTGGAGACGGTCTGGAAGTCTTAAGGAACGGGGTCGACAATTCTCTATTGATGAGACTTGTTGAAACCTCTACTTGTCCGGGGGAATTCTGTCATCTAAGGTGAGAACCCAATCACGTCGTCGAGTGATTAGACTGACGACGGAGAAGAACGGAATAATTTCCACTAGATAAGGAAATTTCTCGTCCAGAGAAAGAAAAAGGTTTGGAGTGGAAGAGATTGAAGGAATGGGATGTTCCGAATAGATGAAAACCGAAGGATGACACCTTTTTGTTTTCTATTTCAACCTAGATAACATTTATACAACAACAGTGTAACCTATAAAAGATACTTTTTCGTGTAAAAGGTCCTTAATATCCCTCATATTTAGACGGTTAGGTGTCAAATATTAATGAATAAAGAATCAAAAGTGATCTTTAATTTCCAAAGATTTCCAATTTTTTAAATTACATATATTAACTTTGATGATCTTTATTATTTCATTTGTAGAGACAACAAAGGAACGTTCCCTTCATCCTATACAAAAACTAATTCTTTTTTATACACGTAGGTACCACCGAGTCTACCATTTATTAGAGGAATGTTACGACCTCTGTACCCAAGTTACCGACCCAGTCCTTCTAGGGAACCTCTTTCCTTACCGTTGGGTAAGGTCATAAGAACGGTCGTCTCGAGGTACTTATCTCCCCGGACAACCTGATGACAGGTACCTCAGGGTTTCTCAACCTGTAATGACTCGCTGGTTGTGATACCTCTATGTAAGAACAATTCTCAGTGATCTCATCAAAATGGATTAGATTTTGAAAACCAACAAAGTCTCTCTCTCTTAGAACGGAATGTACCAGTTCAACCGAAATTTTTTCACAACGATAATTTCCCAAAAACCTTTATCCAAAAACATAATATATTTTGATTTAAGGTCAAAAGAAAATAGAGGACTTTCCTCTTAAAAAGAACTTAACAACTAGTGGAGAAGAATTCTTTAACATTTGTTTCTAAAAGGAATAGAAAATTCACTAACCGGATCCTTTGTTTCCAAAACACTGTGTAGTTCTATTTTTGTAGACACGAAGGACAAAAATAGTCGAGAAACTAATGAATTCTTTCGAATTATAATTTTTCGATTCAAAACAATTATCTATAATTCATAATATAGTAGTATTAGACACTAGGATAAAGTAGTTCACAAAATCTTGTCAAACTGTAAAAACTGTTTAAAGGGGTTTAGTTTAAAATGTACTTCAGAATACTAACTTTTGATTGAACCCTTAAAAAGTCTCTCAGAGACCTTGTAAGGTTTACTAAATAAGTTGATAGATTCGAATAAACTATACAATTTAATGGATCTTTCGTAACGGTTTATTTTATAATACGTTTTATTATACTTCCAAACAATTTTTTGATTTTTATCTCAATGGTATACTAGATCGTTAGGGTGAGAACCTGTATATAGACCTCTTTTTTGAACCAAACTTTCATACGTAGACGGAGTCACAAGTAAAGTCGTAGCAAATGTTATCGGTTTTGTACCTTCGTTGGTTTACAGGTAACCGTCTACTTACCTATTTCTTCTACACCATGTATACATGTTACATTTTAGTCGGTATTTTTTTTCTAACTTTATTACGGTAAACATCGTTGTACTTACCTGGACCTCTATTAGTATGATTTACTTCATTCAGTCTGTCTCTTGTTGTTTACATACTATAGTGAATTTACGTCCTAGAAATTTTTTTTTCTCCTCTCTACGTTTAATTGAATAGATATTTTGTCTTTGTTTGAACGTCTGAATCTCTTACGTAAATACTAATGTTGACCCGTTCTCAACTCCCCTCCCTATCTGACCCTTAAACCTTAACTATACATATGTGTCGATATAAATTTCATATATCGACCATCCCTGGATGATATATCGTCGTTCTTGAGACGTGCCATAAGATATTTTTAGATTTACCCTTTTCTTAAACTTTTTCTTAAAAATTTTTCATAAATTTTTATATACTGTTGTTTAAACTAATTTACCCTAATAACGTACCAGCACCGAGTCGCCATTTCTTGGTTACACCTTACGTCCTCGAAATCCTCTACACCAAACTAGGGACTCAGTCCCTCCAGGGGACCTCTTCCCGTCCCGTTGGGTGAGGTCATAAGGAGGGACCTCTTAGGGTACCTGACTCCTAGGACCACCCGATATCAGGTATCCCAGTGTTTCTCAACCGGTGCTGACTTCACTGAATCGTGTAATGTACCATCTCTCACCCGTTCTGTAAAGTTTCAAATACATATTAACAAGAATAACAAGAATACTCATGTTATTCTAGTTGTTAACTATAATAAAAGGAATGTAAAGTTCATTTTCTCGGAACGTATAAAAAAACTGTTGATTTTATTAAATTTAAAGTTTTTATTCATTTTAATTTTCCTTAAAGGGTACAAACGACATTGTATACCCAGTAGGAGGGTATGACAAATTGTTACCGAGTGTTCGTCATTGTCAAAATAGAAGGTCTATAGAAGTCTGGTGACAAACTATCATTTCCGAATGAACAAGTGACTAAGTTTAACTAAGTACGTAAATTTCAAAAAATCGATATATAAGTTGTTTATACACCGCCTACCGACAATATATAGTTTGTAACAAGATCCTATCAACACTAGATATTATGAATTTATATAAGATTACGATTTATAAACAAACCATATTATACGACAACCATATAATACACAAATCATTTATAAATTATATTAAAATTTCATTTACCATCTGGAAGAAATAAAACGTAACGGTATCCGTACCTTCACAAATCTTTAACACACTTTAAGGATCTTTCCACTATACGGGACCATATTACAATAGTAAACATTTAGATCGGTAACAGAATATTACATACTACAAGAGACCCTGGTACCACTTTACCTGGTGTTTATCCACTAGAAGAGTCACGAGAAGAGAAAGACTTTCATTAAACTACTGTTTTAACTCCAAGTGTGATTTACCTGACTTAGACTTATAGTCCTTTTATAGGATCGACTGAAAGTACGTTTCCGTCGTTGTTCTATTAGATAATCCTAATACCTTTTTCATCCATTTTAAATAAGACGTAAACGTTTTTACTGGTGAGTGAGTTAACAGTCTGAAATCGGTTGGACTACAGGATCATTGTACCGTTATCAGACGAAGATTTAATCTCTTTAATCCTATTCATTTGTATTGACATTTAATTACTTGTAAATCCCAAACCGGTACCATTGTTGTGCTGTCGACAAACCAAAAAGAGACTACGTAATCTTTGGGGTAAAAGACCCAAAACATAAGGAAGTACGTGTCATCACGTAAATTCTTTTTAATAAAAGTAGAGATCTGAGGAGTCTGGAGAAGAGATATCTAGGAAACTTGTGGACGTTAACCTGAAGTAATTTGAGGGTAAATCATATCCAACTATTGATGTAGTTATATAACAACAATAACATGTATATCGAAGCTCTACTCAATTTCAGAAAGGGACAATGTTTCAATTACGGTAGTGTCACCGTTTCTTTCAATCTTTCACAAAAAAAGAGCAAACACCATTTAAAGGTCACTAGTTTCGTGGGTGAAATGACCCTTGAATATGCTCAGAAATTCTTTTCTAACGTTTATAGGTACTTAATAATGACAGGGAGAGTGGGAGTTAGCAATCAGTTCCAGTTTTCTTAATTTTTTGACCTATTTCGTGTTATTTTTAAATATGTACCTTAATTTACTTGACTACTCGTTCTAATATCAAAAATACTGAAACACAAATTTTATCACGTCCAAGAATTGAAAAGAGGTCTAAATTTCTTTAGAAATATTGATAGTTGTGAAACCATTCTATATGGAAATGTATCTCTTCATTTTGTAGATACAAAAGAGGATGGAACAAGGAGTCTTAAGTCTTTGAGAGTCAGTTATAAGAATAAAAGTATAAAGAACAGTTTATTTAAGTAAAATGACACTAATAGATACCGATTTTATTTTCTATTAACATGTCTCTTTTGAATACAAACTTGGAAAAATCTATAATCTAAGATCAGAATAAACAGAAACTCCAGAACAACATATGGAATTTAACCTGACTTCAAACTTAAGATCAAAGGAGTTCATAGACCAATGTTAAGTGGTTTCGTTACAATTGTTAAAAGTGGGTGAGTGAGTCTTGATTCTGTGAGTACATTGAGGTGACCTTTCCTGGAACGTTCAAGGGGTGACTAGGGTGATGATGTTTTGATCTTCCGACACTCGGAACCCAAGTGTAGAGTGTCGATTTCTAAAGCGTATTGTGGACATCCTTAAGACCTCTGGAGACTTAGTTTAACTACTCTCCTCTTTATCTGTAACTCCATCTACGGAAAACAGGGTCTACTGTCTAGTTCTGAAGTATGAAGATGACTTGAACTTACGAAGAGAAGAAAAGAAAGAAGGGAAATAAGAGTGTAACAGGATCTTTCTGTTCTGGGAAAGAAGTGGGGGTGTAAGGGTACGACTAGATCCAGGCTAAACGGGGATGAGTGATTCTCTAAAGTGGTCTTCTTTGAAAGAAAGGTTTAGTATCTTACTTAAATAGAGTTCGATCGATCCTTTAAGGAGAAAGGTATTATAAGAGGTCCCTTCTTATGACCTCATTAAACGATAAAGGTCCGTTGAGGTCCCCTAAGAGGTCTGGGTCCCTAGCTTGGGTACAGAGAATAGAGAGGACGTGACCGTCCACCTAAGAAAAGGCGATCACGGCGGACCCTTCGGCATCCTTTAAGAGAAGGGTGTATGTGATTTTTGGACTGATTAGGGACCTAATTTACCCATTTGTGTCTTTAAGGGTTGTCATTTAGATCGGGGACTAATCCTCATTTATGTTTACTTTTATACTAGTCTTTAGTGAGTAACTGAGAATATCTGTAACGTGTAAGGTAACGATTCTTTTAGCAACGGGGGTTTCGTAGGTATCTGAGAGAGCACTTTCTGAGAGTACTCAACAAGGAGTACTATCCTAAAAGATAACAACAACAAGTACAGGTTGGAAACACTAGGACATCTGATATTCGGACGGTACGTCGAGACAGGTACCCTAAAGGGTCCGTTTTTATCACCTCACCCAACGATAAAGGAAGAGGTCCCCTAGAGGGGGATGGTCCCTAGTTTGTAACCGGTCACCTAAGAAATGGTGACTCGGTGGACTCTTTAGGGTTGTTGTCCTATCAGGAATCAATAGTAAATCGTTTCGTTCCTCTACAGACACGACACCGGTTGTAGAACATAACCTGGGTCTAACTTTTAAGACCCCTTCAACTTTGAGTTAACGTATTCTAGTAGCTCGTTCGGTAACCGAATTTTCCTACTGGAAGTTATTCACTTCAACGAGTTAGTACAGGCTGAAAAACACTGGGGTACTTGACATCGAATGGTCCGAGGAGGTAGACACCTTAAAAGATCCGTTCTCATGACCTCACCCAACGGTAAAGAAAGAGGTACACTAGAAGGGCTAGGTCCCTAGCTTGGGTCCAGAGGGTGTAACACCCGTCTGCGAAATGGTAGACTCGGTGATCCCTCCGGTGATTCCTTTGAAGTTGTCCCAGAAGAAATTAACCGATTCCAGAACCTCGAGTCCCTCAGGGACTATCTATTCAATCATTTCTTAGACGGACGTTATGTTACCGTTGGGTGTGGTCATGAGAACGGACCTTTTAGGGTACCTGTCTCCTCGGACCATCCGACGCCAGGTACCCCAGTGATTCTCAGTCTGTGGTGACTCACAGAAGTGAAAGTGAAAAGTGAAAGTACGTGACCTCTTCCTTTACCGTTGGGTAAGGTCACAAGAACGGACCTCTTAGGGTTCCTCTCCCCCTCGGACCACACGACGACAGATACCCCAGCGTGTCTCAGTCTGTGTTGTCTTCGTTAAATCGTCGTCGTCGTTACGTCCTCTGGGACCAAACTAGGGACACATCCCTTCTAGGGGACCTCTTCCTTTTCCGATGGGTGAGGTCATAAGACCGGACCTCTTAAGGTACCTGACATATTAGGTATCCCAACGTTTCTTAGTCTGTACGACTCGTTGAAAGTGAAGTGAAGAACCTCTAGTGTCGAGACTTCGGGTGAGGTTTGAAAACCTTAATAGGACACATAGAAGAAGGACCGTGTAAAATAGTTTTGCATAAAATAGTTTTCGAAATTTACGTAAAAACATCGACGACTAGTGATCTGTACTAGAGGTATTATGACCTTACAGTTCTTTTTCGGTTCTGTTATTGATTGAATTTCTAACGTTTGGACTTCGGGACTGGACTCTTATAGTGTCCCTAATTCGTTTTTATAGTACCGGATTACTATGATGTGTTTCCTAGTCTTTTTGGACATTCTTGATATCTCGCCATCGACTCTCTCCGAAATTACGACAGTTAAATCGAGTGTAAAGAGTCCGTCTCTCAAACTAGTTTCCATTCTTAACAATCTTTCTTTATTGTTCCGATTTTACCTCAGTGAACGGGGTATACTGTCGTTTTGTTACGAATTAACGTCAAAGGTGGGCAGGGTCTTTACACTGGAACTTTTCTAAGTTAGATTTTAGAGGACCAATTGTCCTTTATTGTCCGTACCATTTCTGGGGACGGAAAGGTAAAGGGGTTTTCTTCTACCGGACCGGTCTTTGTTAAGAAAGAAAAGGACACGAGTATTGAAGAAGGAGGTGGGAACCTCGTTGGGGAACACACACAAATACACAATCAACGAGTCAGTAGAGGCTGAGGACGTAACAGATCTACCCTACTCAGTTTATTTTGGTTAATCTAGAAGTTTAAATGAGACAACAACAACAACAACAACAACAACAAAATTATTCCGAATCGAAGGAGTAGTATTTACCCATGTCTAACCCACAAATGAATTATTTCTACAATACTTTTATCAGTCTACTAAATTCATTCATAGGGTTCTGGTCTGTGTATCATTCGTGGACCATATATAATCTACGATAATAAAATTTATAGTTAAATTATGATGACACGGGTTACTCCATGAAAGAGATTTGGAACCTGTAAGTAAGTTACTACCATTATCCTTTTTGTCTCTTTCTATTTAACTTATCCTTGTGAACTTTATGTTCTTTTGTAAAGATCCTATAATAACATAATTTTTGATCTGACATTTTATCTGTAAAAGGTGTTTTTCTCTATACCCACTCTCTTAGTCGACCTTTCTCTCCGTGGTTCTTTCTTCTCTACACAGGGACCAGTCGTTTCTTTTGTAACCTTCATACTATATTCTTATTCCCCCGTCGACTTTCACTTACTCCATCTCCCTAAAGACTCCGGTTGAGTTTGTGTAATTTTATTAACTGACAACTTTACGGGATCCTCCTACAATGTTTGGTCTTACATTTTAAAACTTGAGATCCGTTGTTTTATATAACGTTATTTCGTAAAGAATAAGACGAAGATCATGGACTTTACGGACGACGGAACAATTGACGGGAAACTAAATTTTAATAAAATCACTATAAATAAGGAACTGGATTCCTTTGTTTTTAAATCCCCCATAATTAAACTTTTAATATACTCTCTTAATTCAAATTTTTGATCCTCTTCCGAAGGACCACCGGGTCACCATTTCTTAGACGGACGCTTACGTCCTCTGTGTCTACGTTAGAGACCAGACCGTTCTAAAGTGTACGACGATTGGTCGATTCGGACACACGGGATTGAAAACTCGGAGACGAGATTTCCAGGTCCTTGGCGTTGATGACTTCGAACTCAAGGGAACTCGGATACGAGAGGTTGTCCTCTTCGGTGACTTTACTGTTCGGGTACATGGTGTTGATCTCTCACCGGGGATGAGTGACTTTGATCTCTTTCCGGGTGCGTCGTTTTTTCTGGGTCGTGACGGTTTATTTATGTACTCATGCATTTTAAATAATTTTTTTATTTTGGTCGTCTTTATTCTTAATACTCTCATTAATATCATGTCTAGAATTAGTAAAGGAGTAGAAAACCTACACTAAATTTAATCCGTAAACGAGAGGGTGGAAACAGTCCAAGTCAGTTAGTTAGGACGGACATTCAAATTCATCATAGAGAGAATACGTTTAACCTCCAGTGTGCTATCCTCTATTTTAATCTTCTCAAAGATGTCTCTGAAATTACCTTCGATAACTAGACGAGTAATGAACCGGAAACCAAAAATCTGTAGTAATCGTCCTTTTCTGAATTTTCTTTTCGGAGTAATCATATCCTTTCCATGTTACCGTACTCTTTACGTACTTCCATTTTTAGTCCATAGTCTTAAGAAATCTGTACATACTTCATAAGGTCCACCAGACCTTTTCATCTCCTTTACGGAGATATTTTCGTCGAGAGTAAAGTGAAGGACGTTTTACAATAACATTTAAGTCTAAATCGGTATGTAAACTTTTCCTGGAGTAGAAAAGGACAAGCGGGGGAAGTTTGGAGTCTTTAAAGTTTTACTTATACATCTTACATACTTTGCTAGTCTCCATCTCAGGTCTAAAGGGACTACGAGATGACTTCATTCAAAAGACGATACAATATGACAGTGAAAGTCAATTGTATCAAGTACGGGACTTCAGTAAATAAAGAAAGACCATTCCTACTCATGTGTGAGATAAAGGGGTGGGGGGGAATCCGAACATAAATTAATATATGATCCTTCCCAGATAAAAGTCCTTCTAAGTGTTTAGAAGTATATTTACAGTAAGAGTTGTAAATTGTAGTAACATGTATTCCATCTAGTCGAAAATCTCTTTAAACATTCAGAAGTATACTCACACTGGCAGTAGTATCGTTGCTTCTAAACTTTTTGTATTAAATGTTTCAAATGTACTTTCTGGAGTTGAAGAGAGAAGGGTATCTATATATAACCACCCAAGACTTTTCTTCTTTTTTTTAAGAGCATTTTGTTTGTTCTTTTGGTACTCCTTCTACCCGTCTACCTCTTATGATAAAAAGAATGAAATAAACCAGTTTTTACAGAGAAAAAAAAATCCCTTTTATTCAAACTGAAAGAAAGTTATACTATCTCTTTTATGCATTAAACGTAGATTCGTTGAATTGACTTAAGTAATCCTTACTAAGAGTTCTTTCAAAACCAAAAGAGGACTAGAATAGTTTTAAAGATATTCACTATAAACCGGTTTAGTAAAAAGAAGAATCCCGAAATCACAAAGGATAGTCATTTTAATACCGGGACTAAAAGTTTGACCCAAGGTGTCTCGGGGTCCAGAGGACTTCAAGACGTTCATATTCCTCTTTCAGTCTACTCATCTTATTTCATTTTATCTCGTCGACTCGAGAACAGGGAGAAAACTTAAAGTGATTGATAAAGTAAATTTCTGTTTAATTCAAGAATAATAAACTTACGTAAAGATCGAGATTTTACGACTCTAAGGTTTACCGTCTGAATTAACGGTCTAGACCGAAAATCATTAACCTAGTTTTGTTATATCACCCCTTTTTTTAGTAATAAAAGGGGATGGACAAATTCAAGAATCAACCTAAGGAGGGTTGTCTTCTGTCTGATTGTTCTCTGTTCGTATGTCTAAATTGTATTTATAAAACACTGTATTATGAAGTATTCCTCATAATACTCCTTCCTCCGAAGTCTTTTTTTATTTCGTGGTCTTTTTATCAATTTGCACTCACAAAAGCACGATTCCAACTACTTACTACCTTTCAGGATCTTTCTACATTTTCCTATTTCCACTCGATTCATATCATTTGACTCCCTTCGAATCGTTCCGAAAAAAGAAGGCTCAAGAGAGAAAAAGGGAAGTAGAAGTTTCTATTCTTACAAGGAAAGAAGATTCATAACCCTCTAGTGAAGAGTGTTCTATCAAAATTCCGGATGAAGTTCCCTTCCAGTCTTTCAGGAGGCACGTATACGGTAAAGAGTCTAAGGAAGTCGAAGTTTATAAATAGTACGATTCAACAGTATCGTACCATTTATCAACGGATGTCACATCCTCTGGACCCAAGTTAGGACCCAATCCTTCTAGGGGACTTCTTCCTTTACCGTTTAGTGAGGTCATAAGAACGGACCTTTCAGGGTACCTGTTTCCTCGGACCGACCGATGTCACGTTCCAGTGTTCTCAGTCTGTGTTGAATCGTTAATCTGGTTGGTTGGTTCAACAGTACAAACTAGGGACCCAAGTTGGGGTTCAACAGTATAAAATCTTATCGAATAGGATTTGAGGTAGTTGTAAGGTTTCTTTAAACGTAGTCTTTATCTTTAAAATTTTACACTAGTTACTTTTACTTTCGTCCCCACTGGGACGAATTATGGTGGTTCATATTAAGTGAACGAAGATAAATAAACAGACGTAGTCTAGAATCAGCTCCAGTCCCTAGATCAAGAGACTTGTCCCTAGCTTGGGTCCAGTGGACGTAACCCTCGTCTCAAAATCGGTGACTTGGTGGTCCCTTCACGGGATTAAATGAAAATCAGTGACCGAAAGTTAGCTAAAACTTGATTTGAGGGTGGAGGAGTATTATTAAAAATTCAACTAAAATTCCTTGTAAATCGATCAAGAACGGGTCAAGTCTGGACAACTCTAGTGGTTGGTAAGTTTACCCGGATACACTCATAGGGTACCCCCTTGGAGAACTGGAGTCTCCTGGGTTATGAGGTGGGAGTCTTGTACTAGACTTGAACACAGTAAGTCTCGGTACTTCGATCTGGTGCGAACGTGTCTGGTGACTAATGGAGTGAAAAGAACGGACGTTAGTTGAAACGGGTGTGGAATCTGGGGAGACGGAGAATAGGGTACGACACACACACGAATCAACGAGTCAGTACAGATTGAGAAACGTTGGGGTACCTGAAGTCGGAAGGTCCGAGGAGACAAACACCCCTGAGAGATTCGTTCTTGTGATCACCCAACGGTACGGGAGGAGGTCCCCTAGAAGGGTTGGGTCCCTAGTTTAGGTCCAGAGGACGAAACGTCCACCTAAGAAATAGTAGACTCGGTAGTTTTATCGGGATTGGGAAGAGAAGACCTCTTCGTCTAGACTTTAAATGAAGGGATGGGGAACGAACCGACGGAACACTAAATTGACAAAGAGACGATATTAGGAAATCACAAACCGAACGATATACAGTCTGTATACTTGGATCAAAACACTGTCTTTGATATCCCGGTTTATGTGTAAAAAAGGTTACTCTCTTACATAAACCAGAGTATAATACGAATACAACAGAACTTAAGTGGGGTCACACCCAAATTTAGGACCATTTCAGTCGTTTGCCGTCTATAACCTCTTTAGGACCGTGCGTGAATAGGAATAAAACAAAAACAACAAGTCAGTGATTCAGTACAGGATGAGAAACGTTGGGGTACCTGACGTCATGTGAACCGAAGTGATAGGAAGTGGTAGAGGACCTCAACCGAGTTTAAGTACAGGTAACTTAGTCAATGTGTGAACAAATCTGTTGTTCGTCCGAAGGGACCACCGAGTCTACTATTTCTTAGACGGACGTTACGTCCTCTGGGTCTAAACTAGGTACCCAGTCCTTCTAGGGGACTTCTTCCTTTACCGATGGGTGACATCACAAGAACGGACTTCTTAAGGTTCCTGTCTCCTCGGACTATTCGATATCCTATCACTTCTCAGTCTGTGCTGACTCACTGATTGTGGTGTTAAAGGACTCCAGAATGGTCTTTTGATGTTAAGGTCCGGCATCCCCTTTTTTGTTGTTGTTTTTTAAATATATCATCAGTACAAGAAACCGAAGAATTTCGAATATCATAGTACTCGTTACATCTGTGATTTGTTTAGACATGGTTTATTTATAAAAGTGAGAAGAAATTTTTAGAGTAACATTTTATTATAGTTTAAATGTGTTTTCTTCCTCTCTTAAACTACGGTTTTTGAACAGGAGACACGTGGACACGACTTAGTTTAGAACCTCTGTCAAAACCCACTTCACTTTTCTTGTCGAAATAATAAAATGGTCCGTTTCCCCAGCGTCGTCCGAGTACGGAGTTTTAACACACAGGGTTGGGTCCTCTCAAACCACTCCTGAAAATATCGTTGTCACGTTCCGAACTCACGACAATTCCTAGTCCCATACACTTCCCGAACGTAAGGAAATTAGACCGGAGTCTACCATAAGAGTACTCAAAGACATCCAGGAAATTAGACCGGGGTCCACCAGGGTACTACTTGAAGAGATCCAATAGTTTGACGCTGGAAGAGAGACTTTCTAGAAAGTAAACTACCGTCAAAATCAAGACGACACACGATACAATTCCGCGAAGTCAACATAGACTGAGAAACACTGGGATGCCTGACATTGGGCGGTCTGAGGAGACAGGGACCCTAAGAGGTCCGTTCTTATGACCTCACTCATCGTTACAGAAGGAAGTCCCCTATAAGAACTGGGTCCCTAGGTTCGACTCAGAGACACAAAGGACGTAACCGTTCTCCCAAGAAGTGGTGACCCTTGTGGTGGACACTTCGTGAGTCTTCTCGAATTTCTGTAACAATGTACATAGGGAACTCCTTTTGGTCCTGACACGGGGTTCCGACGTGATAACAAAGAATTGACGAAGAGGAAACAGAGACGTAAGGAAGGAAAGGGACTAATCGTTGACAAACTTAGACGGGAAACGTTGTGTCCCTTCCATTATCTTCGACACACAGATAAGGGATGTCTATTTTTACCCCTTGTGCCTTTCCGAAGACACACGTCCTCGGGGTGTCCCAGGACGATTAAAGTTATCATGTAAGGTGAAATTATCATGTAATTTATCATTAAGATAAATTATCATGTAAATTATCCTATAAAATTATAGGATGATAATTGTAACAGGTATTGATACCGTACAAACGATTTTCACTCTTTAATCGTATCCGTTTATGATAATTGGTCTCTAAAATAAACAAAAAAAAAAAGGTCAAAAAGGTGATCACAGGAAAGAGATAAGAGTACGGGTTAGATCCTATGATGTAACGTAACTTACTACAGAAGAATAGTGGAAGGTAGACACTGTCAAAATGGAATGAAAAGAACTAAAAATATGAAAACCTCTTATGACCATTCTTTAACACATCTATCAGGGAGTTAAACTCAAAAGTACTACAAAAAGAGTACTGATCTGACTCCAACACACAATACCCCTTCTTATAATGTCCTTATTTCATATCAAGTCAAGTCAAATCAGCAAGTCAGAACAGACTGAGAGACACTGGGGTACCTGACGTCGTGAGGTCTGGAGTGACAGGTAGTGGTTGAGGGTCTCAAATGAGTTTGAGTACAGGCAACTCAGTCACTACGGTATGTTGGTAGAGTAGGAGACAGCAGGGGAAGAGGAGGACAGAAGTTAGAAAGGGTCGTAGTCCTAGAAAAGGTTCCTCAGTCAAGAAGTGTACTCCACCGGTTTCATAACCTCAAAGTTGAAGTCGTAGTCAGGAAGGTTACTTATAAGTCCTGACTAAAGGAAATCCTACCTGACCAACCTAGAGGAACGTCAGGTTCCCTGAGAGCTCTCAGAAGAGGTTATGGTGTCAAGTTTTCATAGTTAAGAAGCCGTGAGTCGAAGGAAGTTTTAGGTTGAGAGTGTAGGTATGTTGGTGACCTTTTTGGTATCGGAACTGATCTACCTGGAAACAACCGTTTCGTTATAGAGACGAAAGATTATACGACAGATCCAACCAGTATTGAAAAGAAAGTTCTTCGTTGACAGAAAATTAAAGTACCGACGTATACGTCACTAAAACCTCGGGTGTTTTTATTTCAGACGGTGACAAAGGGGTAGATAAACGGTACTTCACTACCTTGGTCTACGGTACTAGAATCAAAAGACTTACAACTCGAAATTCAGTTGAAAGTGAAAGTATTTCTCCGATAAATCAAGAAGAAACGAAAGACGGTATTCCCACCATAGTAGACGTATAGACTCCAATAGCTATAAAGAGAGCCGTTAGAACTAAGGTCGGACACGAAGTAGGTCGGGTCGTAAAGAGCACTACATGAGACGTATATTCAATTTATTCGTCCCACTGTTATGTATCGGAACTGCATGAGGAAAGGGCTAAACCTTGGTCAGACAACAAGGTACAGGTTAAGATTGATAACGAAGGAATGGACTTATGTCTAAAGAGTTCTCCGCCCAGTCCACCAGACCATAAGGGTAGAGAAATTCTTAAAAGGTGTCAAACAACACTAGGTGTGTCAGTTTCCGAAAGCGTATCAGTCATTTCGTCTTCTTCATCTACACAAAAAAGAAACCTTGAGAGAACGAAAAAGACTGTTTTATACCAGGTGACCTATTCCCTTACCGTTTGGTAAAGTCATAAGAACGGAACTCTTGGGGTATTTGTCATACTTGTCCGTTTTTCTATCCTGTGACTTTCTACTTGAGGGGTCCAGTCATAAACGGGTCATACGATGACCTCTAGTCACCTCTTTATTGAGGTCTTTCTGTCTTCTCTACCTCGGTTTCGTTTTGGTTGTGGGTCAATACCTACACTGACCACTACCTTCATTTCAGGTTACGACATTTCTCGTTATAACGTATCCTTGGACCTTATAATCCGGGTACTTAGTTCCGTTTAACCTTCACCAGTTTGTCCTCTACCGTTCTCACTTGTAGCTGTAAGATCCTTAGTCGCTTTATTTTACGTGACATTACCCACTTAAATTGAGTCTACTAGTAATATAGATGATGACACTCATTCTTAAGGAAGCTTCTTTACCTCATCGATAGCATCAGTTGTTTTCTCAGACTTTACGTCATCAACCTACGTCAGAGTTTTTACTGTCTTACTAGAGACAAGCAAAGGGTCCGTTTAGTAAGTTATAGTGACATTAGGTTCAGATACGGGGTTGGTCATTGCGACTTCTTCGACTTCAACTTGTCAAGATACTTCTGGATATTCGGGAAGATCTTGATTGTGGGTGTTTTCTACAGAAAAAATAATATCCCCTGACCTTGCGTTGTCCTCATTTCAAAAGAGTCGTCCTGTAGAAACCATTACAATTGGAACAGGTTCTTCATCTCGGGCAAAAGAGATGACCTTCCAATGAAAAAAAAAAAAATTTAAAACTAAAAATGAAATAAAACGAAATGTTATGACATAACCAAGACGGTATGTAGCTGTACTTAGACGGTGTCCACATGTACTCAAGGGTTGGGACTTGGGGGGGAGAGCGGCGGGTGGGGTATAGTAGAGAGACCTAGTACGGGCACATGGTCGGGGTTCGTAGGACATAGGACATAGCTTGTATCTGACCGCTAAGCAAAGAATGTACTATCATATGTACAAAGTTACGGTAAGAGGGTTTAGTCGGGTGGGAGAGGGAGAGGATGTCTCAGGTTTTCAGGCAAGATATGTAGACTCAAAGAAAACGACAGAACGTATGTCCCAATAGTAATGGTATAAAGATTTAAGGCATATATACACAATCATATGAGTTAACCACAAAAAGAAAGACCGAATGAAGTGAGACATATTGGAAGGAAATGAGAAGTCGCCGTTCCTCAGTGACTCAAGTTGGATATGAGTCTCCTCTAATTCGAAGTGGAGGACCTCCCCTCTTACAGGTACAAATAATAAATCTTAAGAGGAAGTTTGTTCAAAAGAGAGAAGTACGGTAAGGGTTATGTGTCAAAATGTTTAATACTATTCACAGCATATCCTTTTATTACGTCACAACATTCTCTCTATTATCTTCTCTAATTAAAACTTTCGAGAAATTCGTTCTATAGTTGGAAGTCCAGAGGATCTGACTACGGGGAATTCCGTACCTTGTTCGTTTCACTTTTAATGTTCCCTTTTTACATGTTAATAAGAAGGAAAGGAGAGGATGGTGAGTATCGTCCTTAATGAATATCTATGAGTCCTGACCACCACGAATCTTTGTCGTAGTCTTTTTCTTTTCCGTTTCACTTTTTTGGACGTTTTGAGATAGACCCTTAGACCCTGTACTTGTCTTAAGAACATGACATTACTACCAATGATAACTGTGTGTCTCGTAGAACTTTCTTAAGAACTTCTTTATCGATTGAAGACGTTTTCTTTTCATTTTCCAGTGTTTAACGAAACGATGGACTCTCCATATTAAACTCTCTAATATAGGGAAAGAAAGGAGATAAAGTATAAATAATTTGGGTCAATATAAATAATTTCTATTCTATATATTGTACGTTGTAGTGTCTTAGAGTCAGATTACATAAAGTTCTTATAGTTACACCTTTCATTAGTTCCGTCCCAATACCCACTGTTATCCGACCTCTACCGTACTCCTCTCAATTTATTATGCTCAGTCCTACATACGTGTAAGAACGAATTCAGGCACATTGAAGTCAAGTACCCTATTTACTCTTTGACCGTCTATATTTACATATCGAAATTTTAGAAACGTATTATCCTGTACTTTGGAGTTTGGAGAACACTTAAACGTTTGTGAAAGGACTCTACTTTATGTTTACAATTCTTTTGATTATAAAATTTATTTTATTATTTTCTGTTCACGTAAAACTCTAGTTTCTCTTTCATCTATCTAATCAATTAACTTTGTGATGAAAGTCGTCTTTACATCTACTTTACTCATCTATTTTCACGAAAGATTCGAAGAAACGGGAACAAAACATACAAAAATGAAAGAAAAGTGTCGAGTGACAGGATACGGGATAAAATCTCGGAAAAAAGATGAGTAGAACCCTTGGAGTCCTGTGACTCCTTTAAACTACAAGTCTATAAAATAAAAATCCTATAGTGTAATATATTATAGAATCCGACCACAGTAAGTAAAGTTTTTGACGACAAAAACTTGTTCTTGACTCTTTTTACATGGGTCATCTATACTTGGAAAATATAAGTTAGACAGAATTTTTGTGGAATATTTCTGAGTCGTTAGGGAGGACTTTCGTAAAAAAAGAAAATAGGTAATTGTTTATGTATACACTGAGGTCCAAGTAAAAGTTTCAGATTACGAATACGGAGATAAAGACCATCAAAAAAAATGTTAATTAATTGTAAGAACTCTCGTGTCAATCCGTGTTGTAACTTTTTCTATTGAACATAAATAAACCAAAGGGACGACACATTTCCTACAATTCTGAGGTCATATGAAGTAGAAAACTTTTTGTAGGAGAACAAGAGGGTAGTTCCTATGGGTACTTTAGTTGTGCATCTCTTTCTTTTCCTCTTTTTCATGTTTCTATTTCTCATTACTTCCCACAACATATATACGACTCCGAGTTTATAGTTATCCTGAGACGGTGTATTTACAGGGTGTCAACGCCGACGAGTGGTGAGTTTCATGAGAAAAGTACAATTTCCTTCTTTTTATTTAACATCCTACAGTGACTGTTCTAGTTACAGTTAAAACTTTAAGACGTACCTTTTGTTATCACTCGAAGACTGATCGTTGATAGTATTTCAGTTTTGTAGAATGTCAAAATACGGTTTAATCATCTTATAAAACGATACCATAAATAAACCTTTTGAAAATTAGTCAAGATGGTTCATAAACTAACCACGAAGAACCATTATATCGGTCAGACTCCAAATCGTCTTAAGACGTCTTCAATTCACCTTGTCGTTAGGATCTTACGACGACTTTATGGGACCTATTCGGTCCGATCAATAATCGAAATAACGATTGTTTCTTTTTTTAGCACACATATTAATATACCTAACGTCTCGGTCGTTACTCTCAATCGTGGTCCCTTAATAGAGGAACGGTGGTAAAGAAGTAGTCCTAGTCTTCAACGGATATACGGAAGTTTCCTTGTACTCCAACCCTTGTTTTATTTACACAAAAGAAAAACATCGTCTACCACAAAACGGGGATTCGTTTGGAGAGAGATTGGGGACAGTCAATTTAATACAAGTCTTCAGTCACTTAGGTTACTCAGTCACTGAAATCCGAAGAATACCATTGATATTGCGGTTATGTGATAGTGACCATTTCCTGAAGGAACCACGGGGTCACCATTTCTTAGGTGGACGGTTAAGTCCCCTGTACCCAAACTAGGGACCAGGTCCTTTTAGGGTGTACGGTGACCCGTTGATTCGGGTACATGGTGTTAATGACTCGGATGTGCGGGGTTAATGACTTCGGGTACGTGGATCCCGGGCACGTTGCTCTTCTGACGCGTGTCGTTACTACTCATCGGGGGTGAGTGACGTTGATCTCTTTCGGGTGTGTGTCGTTACTTCTGAATCACGTCAGTTTTTAAAAAATTATTTATTCATTATTTATATTATAACGACCATTTTTACTGATGTAATTACTCTTATCTTTTAGTACTCTTGACTTCAAGTCTCTTCAAACTCACAAAGTTTCAATATTTCGATCACCATTCACACACACACACACACACACACACACACACACACACACACATACACACACATACTTACACGACCCCTAAACCTTGATCTTGGATCCAGTAGAACGGTCCGATTAGATTAATATAGAGAACAAGTAACAGTAGTGATATCATTCACTATGTGGTTTTAAAACTCCAGGTCAGTGTCTACGGGACGCGAATCCACCGTGTTTGTCTATACTTGTGTCTTAGTCCACTCGGATGGAATCCGGATGAACGTGTAAGAATATAAGAATAAGACTTTCCGAAGAAATCTATAGTCGAACAGTCATAGTCATAGTCAAGTCAGCGAGTCAGCACAGGCTGAGAAACACTGGGGTGCTTGGCGTCGTGCGGTCCGGAGGGACAGGTAGTGGTTGAGGGCCTCAGGTGGGTTTGGGTACAGGTAAATCAGTCACTACGGTAGGTTCGTAGAGTAGGAGACGGTAGGGGAAGAGGAGGACGGAAGTTAGAAAGGGTCGTAGTCCCAGAAAAGGTTACTCAGTCGAGAAACGTAGTCCACCGATTTCATAACCTCAAAGTCGACGTCGCAGTCAGGAAGGTTACTTGTGGATCCTGACTAGAGGAAATCCTGCCTGACCAACCTAGAGGAACGTCAGGTTCCCTGAGAGTTCTCAGAAGAGGTTGTGGTGTTAAGTTTTCGTAGTCGAACAGTCGGTAGGAACTTAGAGAGTATAGAAAACAAGTTAATTCACTTTATTATACGATTAAATGGTCATATCAAGGGCTGTGTTTCATCTGTCAGAGGGAATAGGTCTACGTAAGGATAGGGAGAGAGACAAACATCATCTTCTCGGGAGTGAAACCTTAGGTTTCCTGGGAACACCTGTTACTAGAACTTAGTAAGTCTAAAGAGGGATAATTGTACTTCTAACATTATGGACAGGATGGAAAGGGTTTTTCAACATTTTTAGTTTCGTCCATTACGTATATTTTAACAACACAAAAACTAAGTAATCGACTAAAAGGAAGTCTTAAGGTGGCGTAAAAATACTTCGTAGTAACGAAATTAGGAGACTCTAAAGAAAGGAGATCATTTCTTTTGAAACAGTAATAGGAGCCAAGAGAAACAGTTTATTATAGATATCTAATCTTTTTAAACAAAGTTATACAGGTTACGGGTCTCTAAATATTCCTTTTTTTACCAGGGACATTTGAAACAGTTACACCCCTATAACCACTCTATTTTATAATGGGACGTCTTACTTCTATTTATTGTCAAGGTGTACCGGATTACCAACCTTCGGAGAGTCGAGTGTCTACATCGACGTCGTTTATTATCGGTCCCTCATTACTAGTAACACTAAAGTCAGGTAATAATGTCCTTGGGACTATATGTATTTTACATCCAGTTTCGTAAGACAAATTACGGTATAAATAGAAGTCTTATACTTCGTACTCTTACATCAAGGTCGTAATTTCTTTATCTCCACTATTTAATCGTCAGAGGTTTCACGATAAATTTACTGATGTCAGTTAAAGATAGAGGAGTAACTCTATATTTAAGGTGTTCCCCCTTATTTGGTACAAATAAATAAATAAATAAAGAATATTAGAGAGTCCTGAACCATGCAACGGACGGAATACGTCCGGGAGTTAGTCTACGCACATTTTACAAACTAAGTAATCAAAGAACTGACTTTGGACATAACAACGTGAATAAATAAATGTTGACAAAAGGAATGATTTGATCAAGAGGTACACCCTGTCCTATTATAACATAACTAGAAAAAGTGGGGGATAGATCTTTCTACAGATAAGTCACTTATTCATCTGTATTCTTACTACGATATTTATATTCTTCAACGACGACCTATAACAAAAACGAGACCCAGAATTCGTGTACATTCTTTTATGCTCTAGATATTGCCTTTGTCAACAGAAGGTCCTAATTTGGACGTTCTCCTTGACTAGTTACTTTCTTCCGTCTTTGATAAGACCTATCTTTTCAATGTCCTTTCTGTTCTTTTAATTACCCTATAAGACCTGTATCTGATTGACCGCGTCTTCTGGTTTTCATTGAGACCTTGTTCCTTTCTCGTTTTTCATCTCCTCCTTTAAGTACCTCAGTTTTTTCAATTGTATCTTACCATTTATGTCGTACAACGAAAATTTTACAATCTTGTGTTTCTTTTAAAATCTCGATTCAATACCTAAAGTCAACATTCTTAATTTTTCTTTTGTCGTACCTCTGTTAATAATCTCCGATCACTACACAAATCTACATTAATACACTTCTTATACCGTCAAAACTAACACTTTCGACACCAATCTTTATATCCCTGGACATAAAAAATTCGATTTATTCATTTAAGTCTAACAATCGATATTAGGTTGTCGACGACACGTTCCTTATCACAAATACAGAACCTTGGATTGTTTAATATAAACCGGAAATCAGTTTTCACTTAATTGGTTTCGAAAAGGTCTCTCTAATGTATTTTAAACGGTAGTATAAAAGGTATTTAATATAACTTGTTGAACTTTAAGACTCCCTTTGTAGTCCTTCGTCAACTAAAAATGTTCGTGCAAGGGAACATATAGAGTAAGAAAGTATATTTCTACCTAAAACTATCAAATAGCCAAAGGTTTTATACGGAGGATGTCAAATACTTTTACTCTCAAAATTTCCACTTTTTTATCAACTTGTCATATAACACGAGGGGTGTTACTAGCTAAGGAACTGAATTTAAAAGTAAGTAGGACTTAAAATTTTTCTTAGACAATTCCATAACATATATGGAACATAGTAGACTGTCTCTCGTCTTCAATAGTACCTACCACCAGTACTCTACCGTCAACAAATTTGTGAAATATAGATTGACCTATGAAACTTTTCAATTTATAGTCTCGTTAAGTCTTCATGTGTTCACCTTTTTATTTATACTAAAATAAAATCGTAATATAAAATCCCATGTATTATGTTTACATTTATGACTAAACAAGTTATACCTGTTATTTAAGTAAAATTCTTAGATTATGTACATTTCCGATACCAAAAACCTCTTCTCTGGTTGAATATGACTACAAAGAATCCTGACGATGGAGAGTTCAGTAAAGGAGAACTTTGTTATAACAATTTTAAACAGGACTCATTACGTCTCTATATAGAGAGAAAATAGACAGATGTTAATTTTTGACTTAAATTACTAAATTTTTATTCAGATACCTTATAACATAGGGTTCTTTAGTCATTTATGCAGTTTTTAGAGATATTTGTATGTAAATACGTATTCATTTATTAAACGTAGATTCAAAATTTTAAAGAAAACACCCTTTATTTACACGATTTAACTCTCAATTCTCTTACTTCTTCAAAAGGGTCAAAATAGTGATTGATGGAGACCTAAAACTTTCTCAGTAAATCGGCAAACACAGAGTCATGTATTTTATTTCTCTTTCATCATTTATAAGAAGTCCGAATAATTTATTTACTTTAAGATACTATTGTAATTGATGACTCTTGACAATATTTAACTTAACTATTTCACTTCTTATTATAGCAGTTAGTAATACCTAACTCACGACTACAGATTTTGGTTATTAGGAAACGTTTCATTAATTTATATGGGTCACCCAATATCTCTAGTAAGAATGTGATGTCAATTGTACACTCGTTGTTACCAAGATGAAGTCAAAACACTTTCTATGTAATATCCAAATATGTTTCTAATTCGAGCACCTTTAACTATTTGACAGTTTGTGTAAACTTATTCGTGACTACTATCCAAAATTAAGATAAAGATTAATTAGAGGAATGATAGATCGAAAAAACTATCTTCAGACTTTATAGATACAAACAGTGAACTCAATTATCACAGTTAGAATAATCGTCAAGTTTGCACATAAGTGTAAAAACATATCGATCAATCGTTCTCTAAGAATATAAACCCCCGTAAACAGTGGACCAATTATAATTTTAATCTTTTTATTATAACTAGAAATAAATCCAAGTGGTTGACATCAGGTGTACTACTTCAAGTTCGGTGTCGTAAACTAACCAAGATCCCGTACTTCACTTCAGCGAGTCAGTACAGACTGAGAAACGTTGGGGTACCTGACATCGGGTGGTCCTAGAAACCAGGTACCCTAAAAGGTCCGTACTTATGGTCTCACCTAACGGTAAAGGAAGAGGTCCCCTAGAAGGGTTGGGTCCCTAGCTTGGGTCCAGAGGGCGTAACATCCGTCTACGAAATGGCAGACTCGATGGTCCCTTTGGGTAAGACCACGTATTAACACCGGGTTTTTGTCAATTTTAATCATTGAAATACTCATTTCAATCCCCGAAGCGACCATCAAGTCAGTCATTCCTTAGACGGTAGATACGTCCTCTGGGTCCAAACTAGGGACCTAACTCTTCTAGGGGACCCCTTCCTTTACTGTTAGGTGAGTTCATAAGAACGGACCCTTTAGGATATCTGTCTCCTCGGACCTCCGAATATTAACAGGTACCTTATCGTTCTCAACCCGTACTGAATCGCTGATTTAGTGTTGTCATAAAATGATCTACTAAAGTTTTAAAACTGACGAAATATTTTTCGTATTACGGTATTTAGTATACTAACCCATAAAAAACTGGATAGTGCAAAGATTACTAACGTTTCTGTTGACTCAAACGGAACGAATTGAAAATAAACTTCGCACATCGGTAACGTAGTCACTTTATTCCATGTATTAAGTCTAGATTTAAACGAATACACGTTTTTACTTTGGTTTTATAAAGTTTCTTTTCTCAACTAGGATGACTACTCAAAGGTCTGTTCAAAGTTCTACCTACAAATAGTAATAGAAGGTACTAGACAATTCCGAATATTCAGAAATATATTGACTATGGTTTTTTCTTTTTTTATAAACACATAGTTTTAGAACGGTCAATGACTTGTTTAAATTTGAGTGATTTTGGTTTGTCAAATGTTATAAATAAACTCTCTATGTTACATGTACTTGTTAAAATACGTCTTGTTTGTCAAGTAAGTGGAAGAGTCTATAAGATTTTATGGTTCGGTCTGGTCCGTTCTCCATTTGTATGTTTCATATGATGTTTCCGATGTATAGGGTTTAATGAATAACATTTAACAGAAGACTAAACTACTACGGTTGTCGAATGTGACTTTAAATATTATTGTCCATCAGTATACTTTAAGTCAGATCAAGTTGTCAATAACTCGTAGATGATACACGATTGATAACCCGATTCCTGGTCCCTATACTGTCGTTTGGTTTGTCTCTACAAAATCGAGGATACCTCGGACCACTACATACGTCCATATATGACTATGTATGTTGAATCTTTCCTTTCATGACAACACCCTCGTCACGTTCCACGGGATCCTCGGTTCTTTTCAAACCTGAATTAGACCTCCGAAGTCTTTAGGAACGATCTCTTTCGTCATAGGGTTAATTTCTAGACTTCCTACTCGTTTTTAACCAGTTCCTTTTCCTGGTAAACCATGTGATAATAATTTAGAAAACAGAATTCCTATAATGGCTTCTATAACGAAAAGTGGAGTCTTACGACAAAAATTTTTCCTTGGAATCTTATTAAGTACAGACTGGAATTATGGTACGGACAAACCAAAGGAAACTTGGTTTCCTTAAAAAAGGAAAACTTAAGGAAAAAGGAGAATACTTACTTCAATTTGAGGAATAACCGAAGAGTCTCAAGTCTATTTTACCAATCCAGTAAACTCCAACGTACAAAACGATTTACGAGTCATGGATGTATACAGGGATGGAAACAAAAAGAAAGTAAAAAGTTGACCAAATAAAGTATCTTTATTAAAAAGACCAATAATTACGTCACGTACTAGTGACATCTTTTAAACTTCTCCCATTATAGTTATTTCTTAGCCTTCACTTTTATTTAGGTATTTATTAGAGTTCTCCTCAATGGGTCCACCGGGATCGCCATATCTTGGACGGACGGTTATGTCCTCTATATTTTCCACGTCCAACTACGGACCCAACCCTTCTAAGGGACCTCCTCCTTTACCGTTAGGTCAGGTCATAAGAACAGATCTTTTAGTGTACCTGTCACATCGGATCGTCCCATGTCAGGTATCCTAGTGTTTCTCAGTCTGATTTCGTTGTATCGTGTGTGTGTTGGAGTTCTGTCAGAGGTTTATTCTTAGGTATAGATTTACAAATCTATCCTTTTTCTGTTGTCATATGTAAACATTTAATTTGATGTGATGCAAAATTGGTCTGTAGATGAATAGTTATATATTATTTATAAAAGGACATAGAATTATAAAATAACCGTTGTTGTAAAATGACTAATACATAATCAAATAGGAGACCTGGTCCCCGAAGAGACTACTGAGTTACCATTTCTTAGGAGAACGTTTACATCCTCTACGGCCTTTGTACTCAAGGTAGTGACTTATCTCTTCTAACGGACCTCTTCCTTTACCGTTGAGTGAGGTCATAAGAACGGAACTCTTAAGGTGCTTGTCTCCTCGGACCTCCTGTGTCAGGTACCCCACTGTGTCTTTGTCTGTGTTGACTCGTACGTGACATTGTTCATATGTTTCATAGGAGACCTACATATTAAATAGGTAGACTGTCATAAACAAAAAGGTTGTAGATACAAAGAAAGTTTAAAACGGGAGTATATATTAAATTCAAATGAACTCCTTATAGAACAGTTATGTATGGAGGTGAAAACAAAATTAAAGAAACCAAAAACAAAAGTTAGGAAGTGTACTAAATAAAAAAGTTTTCATAGTCAGAAACAGTTAGACGTTATACTTTGTACCGTAATGACATTTAACTCTATAATATGATGGTTCTATACCGTTAACCCAGTCCGTGGATCTTTAAAGACTTTGACGGAATAAATAAATCAGAAAGGAATATCAAAGGAACTGTTGACGATATATATATATATATAAATATAAATATAAATATATTATATATATATAAAATTGGATAAAATAAAGTATATATCTTAAAATTCCACAGTTTTGACAAAGACATTATATAAATTTGAGTGTTTTTAAAAGGAAACACAAGTATAGAAACCAATATAAGAACCCTTTCATGAAGTTGTATAGTTCCAGATATTAAATATATATACATATACAGTCAATAAAAAAGAAACTAAGAGGGATGAGAAAAAAAATAAAATGTATAGGTGAATATGTAACGAAATTTAATAAAGATTTTGTTGTGTCATGTATCTATGTGTAATATAAAGAAGTCAAGTCAGTGAGTCAGTACAGCCTGAGAAACACTGGGATACCTGACGTCGTGAGGTCCGAAGGGACAGGAAGAGAGGGTCTCGAACGAGTTTCAGTACTCGTAGTTCAGTCACTACAGTAGGTTGGTAGGGTAGGCGACAGTAGGGGAAGAGGAAGACGAAAGTTAGAAAGGGTCGCAGTCCCAGAAAAGGTTACTCTTTATACTGATATAAAGAATTCTAGGTATTCTTGTGACTTTATACTTTTAATTAATTAAATATTATTTTTCTGTTTACTCTTATAAATTTTAATGTTAGGAGAAATATCAAGATATGTTTATAATGAAATCACCGAATATTTACCTTAAAATAACATTTTTCGTACGTTCAAAGTGATTCAATTCACATGGATAACACCGAACGTTCTATATGTCGTACGTTTGTATGAAACTTTAACTTTCGTACAAAAGTGACTCCGTATAATTAATTACTGGAAATAGTTCTCTTTCTTTTAAATAAATTCGGGTATACTCGTATTAGAAGTGTCGTTTCAATTTCATATGTGTATACACAAGTAACGATCAGGAATAATATCTATACAGTCGTAAGTCACAAATAGACACTACATACATTCTTTTTACCTTTTATACTTACTCAGTTAGAAAATTAAGTATTGATGGTTCATTGACGACTGCAATACAAAAAGAAGTCACACTGTAACCAGAGAACTCTAATTTAGTTCAGTTTACGAATGTAGAAGAACTTGTTATAAAAGACCTGAAAAAACAAAACAATATATACACATTCACATATATATATATATATTACTTAACCTGGCTTATCTGATATGTGAATATAAATTTTGAGTAGTTAACCAATTACGGATAGAAAAGATTAAAAAACACTAGATTCGACTCCATAAACTAAAATTACTTTTGATTTGATGGACAATGTCACCCATCCTCAAACCATGTCTCTTTTATTATACTCAATATACCAATCCTTCTTGGCCCATATGAGAGTTTTCCGAACGATCTGTACATTGAAACTTTTTAATGAGTTCAAGATACAATGTCTAAAATTGGATAGATTGTTTATCCTCATTATTTATAATTCCGATGAATTTACTAATTTAATTTATTTAATTCATTATTATATAGTAAAATTTAGGGGTTCGTAGGTTGGGTCTCATATCATCCACGACTTAACAATGAGTAAAAAAAAGAAATCCATGATTTGACATATGACATATCGAAAACATATGTATTTTTCATCTTTATTTGAAGTTAAATCGTAACTATAACATTCATAAAGACCTGTTTAGTCAACTGTCATTCTTAACCAATTTACGACACCAAGTTTCATCATCTCATCTACTGTGGGTTTTAGTCGTTCATTTTATTTTTGGTCTTTATATTTGTGTAAGACATTGTTTAGGTATTCGACAGAATACCTATATTAGTTATTGTATACACCTTCGTAATGATATTTGATGCTTGTAGTTGTTTTCACTTTTCAAAAAAAACAAAATTAATTGTAAGTTTTTTTTACAGTTAGTTCGTTAAGGTGAGGATCCATATATAAGGTTTCTTAGGTTTCGTCCCTGAGTTTGTCTATGAATACATAACTACAAGTATCGTCGTAATAAGTATCGAAAACTTTCCACCTTTATTGGGTTCAAAGGTTGTCATGAACTTATTTATTTCTTTTACACCATATATACACGTTATATAATAAGTCGGTATTCTTCCTTACTTTAAGACTATGTACGACGTCTATACCTATTTGGAACTTTTGTAACACGATTCACTTCATTTGGTTTGTTTGCTTTTTTTACAACATACTAAGGCGAGTATACTCCATGGATCTTTCCGTTTAAATATTTCTATTTTTTCTCTTAACTACAACGGTCGTCGACCCCATTCCCAACCACTCAATGATAAATTAATCATATCTTAAAGGAAAGTCTTATCACTTCTCGAAACGTTTGTTTAACGTCACTACCATATGTTGTAACACTTATATGAATTATGGTGACTTAACATATGAATTTTACTAATTTTACTATTTATAATACAATACATATAAAACGGTGTTATTTTCGTTCCCTTTTTCTCTCTTACGGTCTCCGAAGTCTAGAGTCTTCTTGAAGTCTCATGTGGGAGGTTTCCATTTCCTTTGTGACAATTCTTATTTAGGTTTTAGAGTATAGATGTTCCTTTCTGTATTCTATGTGTTATAATCGTTACCAGAAAAGAGAAATAGAACAAACCAAAATTCGTGGTCTCATTCTTTCTCTCAGAAGTAACATTTGTCGTTAGAATGTCTATGAATCTAGATGATCATATTCTCTCCGATTCCGATTTTCTTAAATGATTTATGGTTCTTTTTAAAGACGACCGGATTTTATAACGGTACCGTAGACGGTTGTCTTTTAAAGACGTTGATTAATTAATTCTTTTTTTATTTTGAAGGATGGAAATGAGGTTATACTTCTTAGATATTCCTTATTTGTGTTATAGTTACAATACTCTTTTACGTTTTTATTCCTTGTCCTTTTTACGTAAGGTTTACTTTTAGTGGATTAAATTTCTACAATTATACCTTCTCTTTTGACACGAGTTTATACCGATATAAAGTCTTAATCATTATTTTATTAAAAATACTTTCTTTTTCTCATGTTCCGTCTTTATGTTCACAAGTCCCTTCTCTACCACTCTTGTTATGTTCTTTATTTCTATTTTGACTTTCGTTTATTTCTTATTTATCGACTTTTATGCCATTCCCCGTGTCTTCCACTCTTATTATTTTTACTTGTTTTATTTACCCCTATTATCTATAAACTGTTTCTAATATCTCTCTTACTACACGACACGACAACGAAGCCAGTAAAGGTTGAGAGACGCTGGGGTACCTTACATCGAACGGTCCGATGTAAGATGTTAGAGACACCCTAAGAGGTCTGTTCTTATGACCTCACTCAACGGTTCTCTCTTACTATTTATACCTGTTTAAAAATTTTCCCTCTAAACTTCATATGTAATATCCTCAGGTGTTTCTTCTTTATTATTTCCTTGTCTCTTTTGAAAGTTGTAATTTTCTTCTAAACTTTCACAACTTGAAACAGGGTTAATTTTTATTTGAATTTTTTTCTTTAGTGGACGGAGTGTTTTAAACACACTTAGCTCGGTTTCTCAGTTTGGAGAATTCGGAAAATTTTTAGTTTAGAATCTTCTCTATCGTTGACATAATTTTTGAAGTTCTAAAAATTTTCTCCTTCTAAACTCAGAAGAATTGGTCTAACTTTCACTTTCATTTTAGCGAGTCAGTACAGACTGAGAAACGTCCGGGGGACATCGGATGGTCCGAAGAGGGAGGTACTCCAAAAGGTCCGTTCTTATGACCTCACCCAACGGTAAAGGAAGAGGTCCTCTAGAAGGGCTGGGCCCCTAACTTGGGGCCAGAGGGAGTAACATCCGTTTGCGAAATCAAGAATGAGAGACTTGGTGGTCCTTTCATAAGCAATCATACTCACAACGCCCGTACTTCTTCTTCTCACACGTTACACCTAGGATGTTTCAAAGTTCCTTATGTTAACACTGGATTTTGAAAAAATGAGTCGGTTTATATTAAGTTTACACTTCGTGGTTATAAAAGTTGTACATTCTTCATTCTTTACTCTCTACAATCTTAAAGGACTGAGAAAGAATTTCTATTTTTGTGTTATCTTGTTTAAAGGTATTGGTTCCTACCGTCCCTACAATATCGTCTTCTTGACCATCACTTGTGATTTATAAACTGTCACCCAGATTATATTTTATTCATTATGTGAATATTTTACTTATACTCATAAAATTTGACTCTGTTTTGTTTTTAATATAAAAAGTCTTTCTTTTTCGTTCTCACCCTCCTCCTCTCTACTACTCTCCCTTATATTTGACGAATTAAAGAGTAATAAATAATTGTTTTAAAGTTCTCTATGATACACTTCAACTATTTAGTCTTTAGTCACTCGTCCCAATTTTTATTACATAACCAGTCCCAAAGTCGTCCTCCGTCTACTGTACGAATTTACTCTATTGACTCTTCTAAATTGTTCACCTAAAAAAAAAAATTGCCACCGTTCCAATTTCTCCTACTCTACCGACCTACCGTAGTGACTGAGCTACCTACACTCAGACTTACTTGAGGTCTTCAACGACTACCTGTCCCTCCGGACCGTCACGACACTAAGTACCCCAGTGTTTCTCAGCCTGTGCTGACTCGCTGATTTGACTTGACTTTCAATTTCTTTGGTCGATCTTTACCATTTAAAGGGTCCTCGACCGTTGTCACTCCTCGAGAATGATGAACTTTGTACTTCCGTTCCCTCAAAGATAATGTAGCATACAGACACACAGAAGTCAGCACAGACTGAGACGTTGGGGGTACCTGACATTGGGCGGTCCGAAGAGACAGGAACCTTAAGAAGTCCGTTCTTATTACCTCACCCATCGGTAAAGGTCGAGGTCCACTAGAAGGATTGGGTCCCTAGTTTGGACACAGAGAACGTAGAGGACGTAATCGTCTACCTAAGAAATGGTGACACGATGGGTCCTTCGGGTAATATACCATATCCCAGTGAGTTACCCCCAAAGGTAACTGACTAGGTGTACCTTCGGTCTCCATTGTCTTTGAGAACTATGTCGGGTATAATACGCACAGTTGTAGAGTCCAGTGACTTATCTTACCTCTTAATGTCTATCACACATCAAGAACTCTTTGTTCACCTATTTTAGGTCATGTTTGTATGAATTATTTTGTTTCTTTTTGTCACTCTTTTTATTCTATTAGACGCTTCTCTTTTCCCCTCTTTCCTTTTTCTTCTCTCACCCATCCTCTCCTTCTATTTTATTACTGTAGTAAACACTTCCACTCTTTAGTTATCTATAATAGATTTCTTCATCTCTTAGTTCCATAATATATCTTTATATGTAATCAATTGGTAAACTTCGTTTTCTTTGTGACTTTTTATTGTCTTCTATGTCCATGGGGTTTGTTTTGTTTGTCTAATATTACTGAACTAGGATTGTGTTTTAGATCTAGACAATATAAGTTTTTTGTTACATTTTAGTATTTTTGCGTATATCTGTACCCCCTTACCACCCTCCCTTCCTCTCTTTTAATATACCCCATTTACGTCTGTTTTTCTTCGTTCCTAGTGATAGTATCAAAATCTTTTCCAACTTAAGTCCTCTTTTATTTGTAATTTACTCTTTTCTTAGTGAAACATTACTATTCTGGAGTTAAGTATGTATTACATACTCATAATTGTAGATTCACGATTTACTATTTTATAGAATAATTATTTTGTTAATTAACACTTTCAGTGTACTTCTTTCTTTTGGTTTTAGGTCATCAAGATTAGAAAGAGTAACACCCTGATTAGTTCATTTGATACGACATGTTATGAATTTGTTACATACATAATTATCGTTTAATGTAACATAAATGATATATATCAGTGAATTCTGTTCTCTTTATTACTAATTTTTTATTTTACGATTTTCATAATAATAACAAAAACACGATGGAAAACTAATTTTTATAAGTAAAAATTTAAAAGAATAAGTTTTAATATACGAAAAGACAAAAAGGTTTAAAAAACCGGAGGGAGTCATTGTAAATGAAAAATTGTCTCTAAAATATATGAAAGGATATAAATAAAAAATTATTAACATAACCAAGATACTTATCTGTATAAAGGAGTGATATAGAAATTTTTCGAAGAAAAAAGACATATTTCTTTTCGATAACTAAAGAAATACGATAAAACCATGTCTGTGACTTAAAAGAGCGAACATCTTTAAAAGAATAAAAGTCAACCAAGACAGGACTGTCCCTGTAATATCTCTTCTTGGTAATCACTCGTAATTTATAAACTGTCACCCAGATTATAATTTATTTAATTCATTATACGAATATTTCCCCTTACACTCATCAAATTTTAATCTGTTATGTCTTTGATATAAAAAGTTTTTCTCTTTGATTCCCACCTTACTTGTGTATAAAGATGAAACAATTCGGGTTAATACAAAGTAGAAAAATAAAAATAAAAAATTAGTAATCAAGGAAAGAGAATGTACCGAACAAGTGGACAATTTTTAATTAATTAGGTCAATTCTAAAACATGTAAAAAGACTTGTACATAATAAAAAGACTTGTACATAATAAAAAGTAAAATTCTTTACTTCAATACCAAAAGTTGATACTTTTACCGTCTTTATATTTTTCATAAAATTGACCCCTTATTCTTCTTTGACAAGATAACGTTACTATCATGTATATATTTAATTACGTTGGAGATGCCTTCAGTTAAAAATAACGTAGTTTTTAGTTTTGATGTTTACGTGTGTAAGGAGAAGGGGTGTTTTGATGACGTTTCCTATGCAAGAAGTCTATGAGAGTGTGTACTTGTTTTACTACGTACAAGTTACTATAAGTATAGTCGTAACAAATATGGTTTACACAGATTGAATATTACCAAACTAAGTATTAAAAAACTGAAATGTTGTCACCTTTTAATATGCGAAAGTCACCTTTGTCATGAAATTTAAAACTAGAAAACGGTCCGATCTGTAGAGTACTACAACCTGTCAACGTCATACTGTTTCGAGGGTCAGTGTGTCTGTGTGCTAGTGTTCCCATTTGTTGGTTCCGTCAATGTTAGTAAGACATGGGTACATTGATGACACAAAGTAAAAGTTGTGTGAAAAGTTATTCATGTACTCTATACGTTATGAAATAATATTTTATTCGAAACACAAGAGAACGGACCTTTTAGGGTACCTGCCTCCTCGGACCATCCGACGTCAGGTGCCCCAGCGAGTCTCAGCCTGTACTGACTCGCTGAAGTGAAAGTGAAAAGTGAAGGTACGTAACCTCTTCCTTTACCGTTGGGTGAGGTCGCAAGAACGGACCTCTTAGGGTCGGTGCCCCCTCGGACCACCCGACGGCAGAGACCCCAGTGTGTCTCAGCCTGTGCTGACTTCACAGAATCGTCGTCATCGTCGTCGTTCGAAACACAATCTACTAAAACGGGTTTACATCCGATTATATTCAAAAACTCGTGATAATTTCCATCTGTCCGGTTTGGTGTCATAATTCATCAAATTCACATGTAATTTACTTAAAAACTGTGTTATAAAAGTTGAATACTACTTAAACAGTCCTACATTAGAATAGGATTTAGTTTCTTCTAGACATAATCATTCTTTGACTCTGTTGGAGTTTCCAGTAGTTATTTGTAGATAAATTTATGTAATACCGTTGTCGATAAGTTATCTTTAAATACTTTGATAATTTTTTTTTGTGCTCCTTCTCGAATTACGTGTCAATTCACTAAGGATTTTATACATAACGATTTAATTTTTTTAATCATTCTACATCCTCCGGACGTACCATAGAAAAGAAAATAATTTATTTACAACCACATATAATATGCATCCCTTCCCATCTTATTTTTTATACTTTATAAATTACGAAGACCCGTTCCCTTAGAGAAGTTCTTTTAACCGCGATAGTTCTCTTGTAAAGTACGTTACAACCCGTGTTCTTTCCTTTATTTCCTGTTCCTGGATTATCTTCATCTTCTCTACTTCCTCTTCACCGTTCTTATGTGTCCTCTGGATATGTTTTTTTAAGAATTACTGGGTCTATTGACACTACCATACCAGTGAGTGGATCTCAGTCTACAGGATATCAAACTTCAGTTCACCCGGAATCCTTCGTAATGATGTTTGTTTCGATCACCTCCATTGTCTTAAGGTCGACTCGATAAATTTTAGGACTTTCTACTACGACAATTTCCCGATGTAAGTTATACAGTCGTTTAAACCTTTTGAGTCGTCGCCGGTGGCCAGACCTTTCCCAGTCGAAAGTAATGTAAGGGTTTCTTCTCGTTATGGTTTCTTACAAGTTGATGGTATGTTAACACGAGTACATCATGTGATTATTATAATACGAGTTTTAGGAAGTTTGATCCGAAATCGTCATGTACTTGGTTCTTGAAGGTGAACATGTTCGACCTAAATCTTTTCCGTTCTCCTTGGTCCCTAGATTAACAGTTGTAAGTGACCTAGTATCTCTTTCGTTCCCTTAAGATCTTTTTGTAGATGAAGACAAAGTAACTGATGCGATTTCGAAACTGATACACTTATCGTTGTTTGACAACTTTTTAAAATTTCTCTACTCTTATGGTCTGGGGGAATGGACAGAGGACTCTTTGGACATACGTCCATTTCTTCGTTGTCAACCTTGGAATGTACTTTGTTACCTGACCAAGTTGTAACCCTTTCCTCTCGATGTCACGACATAAGTCAGTGAAACAGATAAATTGAAGATACGTCTCATGTGGCACACTTTACGACCCGACCTACTTAGTGTCCGACTTTAGTTCGAACGGTCCACTTTATAGTCGTTGGAGTCTATGCGTCTACTATGGTAAGATTACCGTCTTTCACTTCTCTTTGATTTCTCGGAGAACTACTTTCACTTTCTCCTCTCACTTTTCAACCAAATTTTTAGTTGTAAGTCTTTTGATTCTAGTACCGTTAGACCGAGGAGTGAAGTACCGTTTATCTTCCTCCTTTTCACCCTCGTCACTGTCTAAAATAAAAGACTGTAATGTTTTAGTAACACCTACCACTGACGTCTGTACTTTAATTTTCTGTAAACGAGTAACCTCTCTTTCGATACTGTTTGGATCGGTCGTAAAATTTTTCGTCTCTGTAAAGAAACCCCTGTTTTCAAGTATATCATTTTCGATACCAAAAAAAGTCATCAGTATATGTCTACACTCTCAACTTGGTAATTCTTCCGGCTCATGGATTCTTTTCTACGAAAGCTTGACTCCACGACCTCTTCTGAGAACCTGACTTCCCTCTAGTTCGGTCTGTTAGGATTTCCTTTAGTTGTGATTTATAAGTAACCTTCCTGACTACGACTTCGAGGTTATGAAACCGGTGGACTATTATTCTCGACTGAGTGACCTTTTCTGACTACGACCCTTTCTAACTTTCGTTTTACATTTCTCCCGTCGTCTTCTGTCAACTATCGTAGTGGTTGAGTTACCTGTACTTAGACTCGTTAGAGGTCCTCTGTCATCACCTGTCCCTTCGGACCATACGATGTATATCAGGTACTGTAGAGTTCAACCTGTTCTGAAATCACTGACTTGTTGTTATCTGTTCTCTTAGCCATTACTTTTTGACTACTACTATCATCCTTCTTAAAGATGTCATGTGAAACATGAAAAAAACCGATCCATTTACATAGTGAAGAAGTTTTTAGTTTATCCTGAAAGTAATTTTACTTTGTAGTTAACTCATCCCTCCTTTTATATGTATAAGATGTTGTCTTATTAACACTTTTTCCACTTGACTTAAAAAAGTGACCTACGACATGGTTACAGTCAAGATTTCGGTGTGGAATATAATCATTTACACTCTAAATTATTTAGTAAATTTTGTAAGTCTCTTTCGTCATAATATCAAGGACAAACTATCCTATATCCTATGGGAACAGTCTCTTCCGTTACCGTGGGGTGAAGTCATGAGAACGGACCTTTTAGGTACCTGCCTCCTCGGACCATCCGACGTCAGGTATCGCAGCGATTCTCAGTCTGTGCTGACTCGTTGAAGTGAAAGTGAAAAATGAAAGTACGTAACCTCTTCCTTTACCGTTGGGAGAGGTCACAAGAGTGGACCTCTTAGGGTCTCTACCCCTTCGGACCACCCGACGGCAGAGACGCCACCGTGTCTCAGCCTGTGTTGACTTCGCTGAATCGTCGTCGTCGTCCTATGGGAACACTCATATAAATAACCTCATACCGTAACAGTTAAATCCAGTACATATGAAGAAATAAGTAATGAAACTTTTCTTTTATCTAATGGATTGTATCTCAGTCAAATGTGAACAGAAAGACAAAAAATCAACAAAGTATTAAATTTTCTTTATGACGTCTCCGTATGAGAAATACTCATCGACACAAACGTTCCATAGAGTATAGACCTACCTTTCATTTTTTACGAAATCAAGATTGAGAAATATAAAAATCCAATTGTTGGAAAACAATAAAGTCGTTTTATGTCTGTCTCAATCATACCAACATTGGAATTTCTAAAATAATCTTACTAAAAAAAAAAGGATTAAATTTCTTGTGAACCTCTATAAGTTCCTTACATAAGACAATTATACCTTTTTACAAGTTGTCTTTCCGATTGTTAAAATAAAGTTATTAAATAATAACATTATATATACATATATAAAGAGAATATAAACCATTATACCATACCAAATATAGGTTACCAATCGGTCAATCTTTTAAAAGTAAAATAGTTTTTTTTTTCTTTTTAAAGTAAAATAGTAACATAGGGTTTGTAATTATATGAAACCTTTATATCAAAAATTTTACCTCCTCATTTATATCGGAAATTTGGTTATAAAATACACTGTACAAATCAAAAGTATATTTAACACATCGATGTAGTTCTTTGACTTCTTAATAAATTCTCGAACTCTTTTAGTAAGACAATTTACGTTGGTTATAAATAACTCTTGGATTAAACGATCTTTGGTTTCTCGATATTTTCTTGAGAACTCAGTATTTTTAGAAATCTGACCCAAGATTTCTGTGTCTTGTCATTTTAGGTTAGAGATGGATCTTCTTTGAATAACGCAAAACTTATACTCAAGAAATAGACATTTATTACATTTCTATATATTTTTAATTTAAAGAACACTCAACACTTTGTCGTTTATAATGGACTTTTACATACTATAGGTTCTCGGATAGTCAGTCTCTCCTTCAACCCGTTGACTGTCCTGATGTCTCTTAGACATTTCTTAAATCGAATAATTTTATGGACAAAAGTTTGGGTGAGATATCATTCAGATGATACAAAGTATTATGTCTCTTAAGTATGTCAACTATTTTTTATTTACAAAAAATTAGTTATTGACCTAATTGTAAAAAATATTCATTTAATGTTAGACGATACCTGTGTCGTAAAAGTATTATTTTTATTATTTATGATATGATGTTATTATCTGTCGTTTATTTCCTTAAAATATCATGAATCGTTTATCACTACTTGTGAAAAAATAATAAGATAAAATAATATATTAAATAAACAAACATTCAAGAGGACTCTGTTGGTAAAACGGAAAAACGTAAAGAAAAAGAACCCCTACTAGAACTAGTGACGAAGGACATGTTATAGTACTTAGAGACAGGTTCTCCAAGAAGTCAGTAAGACGATAGTCTAGGTTAGGGAGCTTAGACAAACAGTACAGGTGACAGATTAGTATTCCCCAAACTAAATTCAGTATGGACTTACCAGATCGTTAAAAGGGATGAAACAAATTAAATTCAGACTTAAACCATTATTCCTCAAGTACCAGACTGTGTGTCAGTCGAGGGTCAGAACAAGAACGACTAACATATCTCGAAGAGGTAGAAACCGACGTTTCTTATATTAGTTAGACTAAAGTCGTAACTGGTAACACTACAAGTAATCATCTCAGAAGAGAACACAACAACCTTCTACCACAAACGATACTACTCACGAAACAGAACCTTTTTGAGACTATCAGAAACGGGACGAGGTAAAACATTAGGTTCAGGTTTAAACAGACAATAAGGTCCACAGGGAATTGAAGGATGAAAACGGAAGGTCAGGGGATATTGCTTTTCCTGTAGAGAAAATCTCGGTTTATAGGACCTTATATTTCAGTTTACCCGGAATCCTTCGTAGTGATACTTGTTTCGATCACCTTCATTACCTTAAGGTCATTAAAGTCGATAAAGTTTAGGATTTTCTATTACGACACTTTCACGATGCGAGTTATACGGTCGTTTAAATCTTTTGAGTCGTCACCGGTGTCCTGACCTTTTCCAGTCAAAAGTAAGGTTAAGGTTTCTTTCTGTTACGGTTTCTTACGAGTTTAATGACGTGTTAACGTGAGTAGAGTGTGTGATCAGTTCATTACAATTTTTAAGAGGTTCGGTCAGAAGTCGTCATGTACTCGGTATTTGAAGGTCTACAAGTTCGACCTAGATCTTTTCCGTTTCCTTGGTCTCCAGTTTAACGGTTGTAGGTGACTTAGTAGCTTTTTCGTTTCTCAAGGTCTTTTTGTAGATAAAACGAAATAACTGATACGGTTTCTGAAACTGCCAGTCCTAGTGGTGTTTGACACCTTTTAAGACTTTCTCTACCTCTATGCTCTGGTGAACTGGACGGAGAACTCTTTAGACATACATCCAGTCCTTCGTTGTCAATCTTGACCTGTACCTTGTTGTCTGACCAAGGTTTATCCTTTTCCTGATGCAGTTCCGACATATAACAGTGGGACGAAAAATTTGAATATACATCTCATGTAGTACTCTTTACGACCCGACCTACTTCGTCTTCGACCTTAGTTCTAACGATCCTCTTTATAGTCATTGGAGTCTATACATCTATTATGGTAGGAATGTCGTCTTTCACTTCTTGATTTCTCGGAGAACTACTTTCACTTTATCCTCTCACTTTTTCAACCGAATTTTGAGTTGTAATTCTTTTGATTCTAGTAGCGTAGACCAGACTAGTGAAGTACCCTTTATTTACCCCTTTGTCACCTTTGTCACTCTCTGAAATAAAACCCCCCGAAGTTTTAGTGACGTCTACCACTGATGTCGGTACTTTAATTTTCTACGAACGAGGAACCTTCTTTTCAATACTGTTCCGACCTGTAGTATAATTTTTCGTCTCTGCAATGAAAGGGTTGTTTCCAGGTACATCAGTTCCGACACCAAAAAGGTCATCAGTACATACCTATACTCTCCACCTGATATTTCTTTCGACTCGTGGTTTCTTAACTACGAAAACTCGACACCACAACCTCTTCTGATAACCCTCAGGGAACTTGACACTCCTCTAGATTGGTCAGGTAGGTCTTCCTTTAGTCAGGACTTATAAGTAACCTTCCTGACTACTACTTCGACTTTAAGGTCATAAAATCGGTGGACTACCCTTCTTAACTGAGTGACCTTTTCTGGGACTACGACCCTTTCTGACTTCCACCCTCCTCTTCCCCTACTGTCTCCTACTCTACCAACCTACCTCAGTGACTGAGTTACCTGTACTCAAACACATTCGAGGTCCTCAACCACTACCTGTCCCTTCGGATCACACGACGTCAGGTACACCAACGTTTCTCAGTCTGTGTTGACTCTCTCACTTGACTATATTAAATATATAAAACAAACAAACAACATACTCAAACAATGACTCCATATTCATGGACCTCCATCATCATAGAACCTGGGTCAAGGTAATGATGAAATTCAGTACACCAGAATTTTGTGTGGTATCTTTAGTTGTTTTTGGTGTTTACTCTTGAATGTTGGATGGAAGTCTTAGTCAACCATATGTCGTGTCATTTGTATAAAATTATATCGTGGGGTAACGGATCCCCTGGTCACTTATAGGTAAAGGAATCAATTTTAAACATCAGATGAACCGTAAGTAACCCGTATTAAGACGGTAGGATTTTAACCTATAAGAGGGTCAGTAAAACGAACCAATTAACCACTATATATTTTTTTCGATGTAATAGATTAAACGTGATTATTCAAAAAAGTCTTGAATAAACATGATTTTTTTACGAAATACTGTTGAGTAACAAAAATTTATATTAATGATTCGTGTCTTGATCCATGGTCTGGGACAGTTAAGTCACCACCAGGTTTTATTTGTGTGAAACAGGAGTACTTCGATCACTGGAAAGGTTCCACCTGTCCGTCGATATTTTAAAATATCAAACATATACAGAACCAAGAGAATCGTTTCTACATCTGACTCCTATCCCTATATAACAGAAGGTTTAAATAAAATTCGTCTCTCTCCCCTAAAGAAGTGCTCTATTTCACAGACAACAACCAAGTCCACGAGTCAACACAAACTGAGAAACGTTAGGGTTCCTGACATCGGATTGTCAGAGGATACAAGAAGTGATAGAGGATCTCAAACGAGTTTCAATACAGGTAACTCAGAAATACACTGGTAGTTAATAAACGACTTTGGTCTAGCAATGTTAGAAAATATTATGAACAGTCCAAGACAGTTATCTATACTTTGAGTTTGAAAAAAAAGAGACAAGAAATACTCGTAAATTCAATTTTAAACACTCTCCAAAGTGACCGTTGATGACCCTTCCGATTAAGCATAAGTAACCTACATTGAGACTGTAGGATTTTAACCTATAAGAGGTTGATCCTCGGAAGAGAAAAATTCTTTTCACTCACGTAATAAAGTTCCCTATAAATGTTGAACTTAATGTCGAAAGTAAGTAAGTTGGTCATAGATAACTTTTGGATGACCTACTTTGGATCAGAATTCGAGATTTATGATATAAAACAGTCTGTTGTGAATGATCAACATTTTTTTTTTTACATGGAGTGAACTTATAAGGAAAGACGAAATAATCATACTGACTAACTACGACTTCGACTACGAGGTTATTAAACCGGTGGACTACGTTTCTCGACCAAGTAACCTTTTCTGGGACTACGACCCTTTCTGACTTCCGTTTTCCTCTTCCCTCATCGTCTCCTACTCTACTAATCTATCGTAGTGACTGTGTTACCTGTACTTAAACTCGTTTGAGACCCTCTATCACCTCCTGGGATCACACGACGTCAGGTATCCTAGTGTTTCTCAGTCTGTACTGAATCAATAACTTGTTGTTGTTAAATTAAATAAAACGAGTTCGTAATATTAAAAGGTACCTTTTAAGACCAATACTTAGTTATACTTTGAGATGAGGTGACAGATTCCGTCTCCGTAAAACCTAAGGATCGTCTGGGACCTCGGTAAACTCCTTTTCACGAGAACGGTTCTAACCGTAGAACTATGGTAAATAAGTGTGAGACACAGTTTCAAGAGAAAGACTTTTCTAGTTATAATACTGTCAGAGGATTCTAACAAAGACTAGTTTACAGGGTGATTCATTGAATTTCTACGGAGTTTAAGGACGCTATACTATTTTACTTGGTCTGTTAAGGAAACTAAACCGACCATTTTCGTCTGTGAAATAGTGAACGTCAAAGGGAGTGTGTTTGTAGTATTTGATACATTAACCCTACCCCTTCAATCCCATCCCATGATCTTACAATAAGATGAACGGGGTAGTCATTGGATTGTTAAAAAGGTTAAAAATCATGTCTAAAAAGAAAACTTTATTCCAAAAAACCATAACAAGAGTTGTTTCATTTACGAGTAATTTAAACGTTGATCGTCAGTAATTTATCCTTTTAACCTCTGGTTGTTAATTTATAGTGAATCCGATACCAAAAAGGGCATCAGTACATACCTACACTCTCAACCTGACACTTCTTTCGACTCGTGGCTTCTTAACTACGAAAACTTGACACCACAACCTATTCTGAGACCTCTAAGGGAACCTGACGTTCCTCTAGGTTGGTCAGGTAAGATTTCTAGTCAGGACCCACAAGAAACCTTCCTTACTACGATTTCGACTTTGAGGTCATGAAACCGGTGGAGTACACTTCTCAACTGAGTAACCTTTTCTGAGACTACGACCCTCCCTAACCCCCGTCCTCCTCTTCCCCTGTTGTCTCCTACTCTACCGACCTACCGTAGTACCTGAGCTACCTGTACTCAAACTCACTTGAGGCCCTCAACCACCACATATCCCTCCGGACCGGACGACACTAAGCACCCCAGTGTTTCTCAGTCTGTGCTGACTCGTTTACTTGACTTGACTTGACTTGATCCTTTAAATTATGTAGGTACCATGTAAATTATATAGATATTAATTAAAAATATCACAACGGTAGTTTTTGGTTACACCAAAGGAAATATACAGGTAAAAATTTATCTTTGAAGAATGTTAAATTAGATAAAAGTTTACGGTATATAATAAACTAATTCGATAAATTAGTTAATGTCCACTGTAAAAGAAAAGTTTATTTCAATACCCCTATAGTATATATTGGTGTATAGTACTAAAATTCCTTATCACATGAGTTTTAGAAAAACAAGTATAATATCAAGGTTTTAAAACAAAACTTACTGAGAATGGAGATATCGTACATAAATTGGAGAAATTACAGTCGTATCTAAATAACTAACTAATGAATTTAGTGAGTAACTTTTCAAGAATAAAACCGAATAGATATACCGTCGTAACACTGTTCCGATGTTGACAAACTTCCGACGATGAGAGTTTCTAAAAGGTCAAGTTACCCTTTTTATCGATATATTTGTGTAATATAAGTCTTTCTTTCTACCGACGGCCTCGTCTCTTCTCTCTTATTCAAAGTCAAAAACCGAACCGTTTTCCGAAACACCCCATTTACTATAAATTTAGAATGTGACCCTCTTTTCACGTAAAGGGTATTTGTCCCCTTTTCCTATAAGGTAAGTCTTCCTTTATGTATAGGTGTACAGTTCCAACTTCTCTTCTCGAACAACACAAGGTTTTCAAACTTCATGATATGAGTCACATTGACCTATGTCTTACGCCCACTTGTCCTCGTTACTTAGTCCTATCGACCCGTCCCCTCACCCCACCCCCTTCCTGAATATACGTCAACGTTCCTCGAAACTGGGTGTGGATGTCACACCCTCCTTCCTGTGACTTCTCATATGTTAGAAGGGAGTCATAGGTGTCCCTTGACCAAGGTTCTGGTGTGGACGGATGGAGGAAGTCTATGGGTTTAGGTGTCTACGAGTCCAGGGAATGTATTTTAACGTGTCATAAATGAATGTTGTATACGTATAGGAGGATATATTAAGCTTAGTCGAGATGCAATCAATATTACGGATTATGTTACATTTACGATACATTTATCAACATTTTTTACATTTATAATACATGTATCAACGGTCTTACACTGTTTCAGTTCAAAATGGAAAACCTTGAAAGACCTTTTAAATAAAACTTCAAAATTACAACTTAGTACCTTGGACACCTGTACCTGTCGGTTGATATATTAGGCATTACTTTGGTTTTAAGGTTCAAACCTACGTTTCTTATTCTACTTGACTCTTCAAGCCGTTTCACTACACATTCCTCCGAACCGCGTATCGACAAGATTCTTACGACCATTTTCCGAGACCTCCGGACTTAACACCGTTTATTATTGTTCTTGTCTCCAGACTCTTCATAAATCCTCCAATTAAATTCAAGATTAATTTTCTTCTATTTCATCTACAACGTATACGTATGCATATGGATGGGTAGATCAAGTAAACTATACACTGATTCTCGTGGGACATGTTTTATGACACTACCTAGTCAGTATCATGGACGAAGATCCGTTTAGCGTTAGGTCTTCACCTTCTTACTGTATAAATTTATGAACTTTCTTCTCAATTTTCTACCGATTACAGAGTGAACTAGATATTACTATGTAAAATATATATTACACGTTTTTCTGTTTTTAGCTTACGTCTTAAAAAAGTTTAATAACACACTTTACCTCACGATAACATTCTACAGTTTGTAATCCATACTGGATGTCCGATTAAACTCAGGGAACCTGTTGTTCCTCTAGTTTGGTCAGTTAGGATTTCCTTTAGTTGGGACTTAAAGTGACCTTCCTAACTACGACTTCGACTTCGAGGTTATGAATCCGGTGGACTATGTTTCTCGACTGAGTAACCTTTTCTGGAACTACGACCCCTTCTAGTTTCCGTCTTCCTCTTCCCTGTCCTTGTTGTCTTCTACTCTACCAACCTATCGTAGTGACTAAGTTATCTGTACTTAAACTCATTTAAGTCCCTCTATCACTTCTTGTCCCTTCGGACTGTACGATGACAGGTTCCCCAACGTTTCTCAACCTGTATTGACTCGTTGACTTGTCGTTGTTATGTCCGATTAAGTAAGACTCTTATGATTAATGACTTACTTAAGTTCTTACCAAATTTCCAATTTACTTGTAAAAGGTAAAAGATCCTCTGTCACAATAATTTGAATATATCGAGGGATGAAACTCTCACAAATCTTTTTGTCTCTTTTACCTTCCATAAGGTCTAATCCCTTCATCATTCTCGTTTACTTTTCCACTTTTACTCTACTAGACTCAGTGGTCTTAATTTTAAATTAAAATCCACCGTCACCTAGGGTCACAATACATTTCGTCGAATGATATTTTGTATTAGTTGACCGATGATGTTTTCTTCTCCATTCCTCTTTTCAGTTACAAATAGTCGTAAATCTTTGATGAATAGATTTCCGTTATTTCATATGAAAAAATTTTCGTGACCTAATATGGTGAATGATCTATAACACTCAAAAAATTTGAAAGACTCGGATTTAAACTAGACACCTCCACTATTATTATTATGGATAGAATCTTCTAAAAATTATTCAACAATACTTGTCTCGGATCATGTATCATTCAAGAGATATTCACAACCGATAACAATATACGTTATACTATCCACCAAGACACACCAACTTTTGAGTATACCATCAAATCAGTAGTACAGGCTGAGAACACTGGGACACCTGACATCGGACGGTCTGAGGAGACAGGTACCTTAAGAGGTCCGTTCTTGTGACCTTTGTTGGATATACAGGTAGTCGCCTACTTACCTATTCTTTCGACACTATGTATATGTGTTACCTCATAATGAGTCGGTAATTTTTCTTATGTAAACTTAGTCAAGATTACTCTACCTACTTTGACCTCGACTAATATGTCTCACTTCATTCGGTCTTTCTTTTTGTGGTTATGTCATATGATTGTGTATATATAACTTAAATCTTTCTACCGTTACTACTGGGACATACGCTCTGTCGTTTTCTCTGTGTCTACATATCTCACCTGAAAACCTGAGGCTCCCTCTCCCTCTCCCACCCTACTAAACCCTCTTACCGTAACTTTGTACATATGATAGTATATTCTTTGCTTAGCGGTCAGATACAGACTACGTCCTATGTCCTACGAACCCTGACCACGTGCCCCTACTGGGTCTCTATACAATACCCCTCCCTCCACCCTCCCCCCAAGTATAAACCCTTGTGTACATGTGGACACCACCTAAGTACAGTTACATACCGTTTTGGTTATGTCATAACATTTCATTTTATTTCATTTTTATTTTTAAATTTATTTTTTATATATATTTTTCTTTTCGATGTCGTATATATGTTTATTTTTTTTAATTTTTTTTTTTTTCTTATGACCTCACCCAACGGTAAAGGGAGAGGTCCCCTAGAAGGGTTGGGTCCTTAACTTGGACCCAGAGAAGTATCGGGTACCGTATACCACTCAAAAGTTCTTTAGAAACGAACCTTTTTTACTTCTTTACAACTCTTTTCCTTTTACACTTAAACTTAAGAACGGTATAACAAATGACACACTGGGACCTCTTCTCAAACGACGAGACACGAATTAAGGAAGTAATTAACTAATTTATTTGTGAACAACTTATAGATAAGACACGGTCTTTCTTATCGTTTCCTCTGTCTGAGCAAGAAACAAAAATATCAAAGGGAGATCTCCCTCAGTGGATTTTGAGGTATTTGTTTATGAATTTTTATTCTTAAAACTAAACACCATTCGTGGAGTTAAGGGAGTGGACGTTTTCCTTATATCGTTATGAATGAAAAATTTCAGTCACGTCACAAATATTTGTTGTACACATTTTCGCAAACGGTTTCAAGGACTTTATCTGATATAACCTTATCACTTACTGAGGAATTACCATCGTAATTGACACAAGTTTATTCATATCGTACCAAGGTCGTAAAGTCTTCGACTACCAGATCACGTCACTAGTTGTTTGATGTTGGGAACCCGACCGGTTGACAAAAACAAAACATTTATTACACAAAAACCTTTTACCGGTACGGATAAACAAATGTATTCGTCAGATGTCGACGAAAGAGTGATTTCTCAACTCATTAATACCGTTTCTGGTATACCAGGAATTCGGTATAAATGAATGTGTAAATGATAGACCGGAAATTCCTTCTAAAAACTGGGACCATATTATGTGGTCAATCCACTATAAATGGTTTTTTATGCCGGGATTGTACATACACCACGTAGGTCACTACTTATAATTAGAAATTACAACACTTTTCCCTCTCTGACTAACGAGGATTAACCCCAATAAGTTCCCCTTTTTCATAAAATTGATCTCAATCTCTCTATTTATTTTTAAGTTCTCTACCTTTACCGACCCCTCTCCCGTAAGGTCCTTTTAAAGACATTCTTCTTTCCGGAGCTATCTTGATATCATGTACTACTCGTAGTGTGAAGTCTTTAATAACCTACCCTTCGATTTTCCGTGCTATCCTCTACTTACTCTTCACAAAACTATTGGTCTGGTTACACAAGCTTGAATTAAACTGTCTGTCAACTTTCAGTGACTTTTAAAGACTCGTACTCTTACTGTATTAGTCAAAAAATTTCTATAAGAAAACAACCAACCATATGTTTTACTTAACTTCGGTTCTATTACTTTTTACAGTCGGTCGTCATACACTTATTTTTTAGACGTGTCCGTATTCTATTACTCTCGATCGAGATCCTCCTATCTACTTTTTCTTTTCCTACTAATGTTTATAACGACATCAATGACACTGTCTAACTCGTACTCCCTACCTTCACCCGTCCCTCTCGTACTTTCGACCATACACGGTAGTCACAGTTACCACACTCTTACCTACTCTTATTACTTACTACAGTTTAGTTTGTCTCATTGGTTTGACTTACGCCTGACTTATTTCTAGTCACCTAAAACACTACAACCTTCAATTAACGGAGATCTTGTTATCACCGTCTACATTCTAAAACTGAATTTCTCTACCACAGGAACTTTTAGTTCCCTTGTTTTTCATCATTCCACCACCCTTTTTTTTTTTCTTTGTTCCGAATGGTAGTCTCTCGAATGATACAAAATTCGTGAAGTCTTGTGATAATTCAACGTATTACTGAGATAGTCATCAGTCTAATAATGGTAAGGATAAATGTCTACTCCTTTAATTTTGAACTGTAGTAATTTGACTGGGTCCTACCTTCGCTGAACCGTACATTCACAAGTCTTCGTTCACTGAAAGATACCGGCCGAGTTAAACTCCGTTTTGTCGTCCTAGGATACACTAAAGGTTACCGGGTCAAAGGACTGTCGTCGTTTCCATCATCGAGAAACACCCGGTCAATACGTGACGACAAGACACTCAGAAAGGATCTTCAATCCGGATCTCGGACGGTCTGGGTTGGGGTCGAGAGACTAATAAAACATTTGTGGTTTAAAGGAACCAACTTAGGAAAAGATGAATCGAATCGACCCTACTAAAGACATTACACTCGAGATTAGATAGGACGTGGTATAACTTCGTGAAATTTAATCGTTCGTACTCTGACTGTTGGGACTTCAAGGTCTCTAAAGCAGGTTTTATAAAACCATTCGAAAGAGACGGTTTTTTTTTGTTCACATGTTAGTCCGTTCCCGATCTAATTTACGCTACAAAAAACAAAAACAAAAACAAAAGGTTAACACCGATAAAAGGTTTAACTCTTTTCCTGATCACTGGTTGTCTCCTAAGGAGTTCAAATTCTAGAAACAGAAACCCAAATCAAATGAGAGAATGTTTTGACTGGTGTTAGTTTATAAGGACTACGTATGATCCTAAAATCCCTTTAACACAACGGTTTTCTTTAGAGAGATCATCGTCGAACACTGACAAGGTGGATTTCTTTAGGAATCCGAGGACTTTGAATTGTTATCCCGTTCCACACTTACTAGACACCAAGGGTCTTTCCGTCGGGGAAGTCTCGAATGGATTCTATCGACCTTCAAAAGAGACCAAAGATAAAAAGGAGGACTAAAAGTCAACTTAACATTATAGTAGACTATTACGTCAAACATGATAAAGTTTAAACTTTAGTTTACTGAAAAAGAAGCTCAAATTATACATCAGGCAAAAATATTGAGAATGTACCTACTCAAGGAAAAAAATTGATTTATATAGATATCTAGTCATAAGTAGGTTGAAATAATTAAGGAACCAATATTTGACAAGACAAGAATGAATGTCATAAAAGATACGTTAGATTGTCTTTCATTTTCTCTATGTAAAGACGTAAATAATAGATAAGCCACAAAACTACGATAGTCTTAAGGGTCTACCGTGATCGTCATTTCTTGCATGGACGGTCACGTCCTCTGATTCTCTGTGTCCAAGTGAGGGACCCAGTCCTTCTAGGGGACCTCCCACCGTACCGTTGAGTAAGGTCATAAGAACGGATCTCTTAAGGTGCCTGTTCCTCGGACCGACCGATGGTGGGTGTCCCAGTGTTTCTCAACCTGTTCCGACTTCGTTGAATCGTGTGTGTGTAAAACTACGATATTATAAATTTATAAGTACTGTTTGATATTATACAAGAGTAACGTCTAAACGTGTAATGTCAATATTTCACCATGAAAGATATCGTGAGTTAAACGGAACTTAAATTAAAACAGAGTTAGATGAATAAATTTCAAAATTACCTGTTAACAAAACTAACTTTTAGTGCTTTAAATTTTGTACCAATTATTTGTTTTTCTGTAGGGAAGATGACTTTTTTCTGTTAATGTAAGTAACACGAAGATGTATAAAGACGTCACTTCCGGTTCCCTTTCTCTCTTAGTTGCAGAGGGTCCCTGTTATTACTTCGATTATTCTTTTATTTGGTATCCAAAGTAGTAAATATTTCATATAATTCTCTATTTTTATTTCAGACCCCTTTATTAATTTTAAATAAATTTCTTGGGGAGTGGTGACTCTATCACACGAAAAGGGGACTAGAAAGGATCGTTCAGACAAATTAGACTTCGAAAATCAATCCTTATACAAGTATAATACGTCTCAAGTATTCGACAAACGTAAAGAAATGTATAAAAACAGTAAATATACCCCTTTTAAAATCCTTAATCTTAACGTATTAACATGAAATTAAGATTTATAAATTAAGAAAATTTCGAGAACTATTTTGAAGTAATCTTTGAAGAGGAAAGTAAATCAATTGTATTGTCTCAGTTCGTAAAATTATCCCAAAAATAACGTTATTTTTATGTAACAAAGGGTGGTGTGAATTCTAGGTTTATTGTCTGAAAAGTATCGAAAAGACTGATATAAGGAGTTAGAGGAATTCTTAAATTTTTTACATTGTGGTAAGTGGTAGTTATAAGAATTATCAAGAATTTCCGGACTTTATTGGTGACGTTTCACTTTTGTGGGTCTTCCCGTTCATAAGGTCATATTTGGTCATCAATGTTAACCCGAACAAACTGAATGTCGGTAGTAAATCCAGTTTAGAGTCTTAGAAGATAAAATACACAAAATAACGTAAACTGGAAAGACATGTAATTAGTGCCGTACGAATCGTTAATCTAATGTTCTAAAAAAACCGTAAACCTTTTACAACAGAGACCCCCCGTGGGGTGACACTCATACTGTCTGAATGATTTATCTTCGTTTCTTTATACGTCGTCTTGACTCTTTTTAAGAATAAAATGTGAAAAAATAAAAGAGTATACACAAAATAAACATTAAACCGTTTAAACAACGAAAAGTATCGATCATCAATAAAAATCGTTCGAAAGTCATAATCAATAAAACATCATCAAAGGGATAAGTTAGATCATTTCTGGATTGTTAAACGTTTTGGGGTAGGGCCACTTGGTAAAGGGTTTATACAATCTCCCTAACTAGAGAGAAGAAAGTCTTACGGAAAACATAGACCTAAATTCCAGTCGAAGGGACCTCCGAGTCTATCATTTCGCAGACGAACGTTACGTCCTCTGGGTCCAAGCTAGGAACCCAGCCCTTCTAGGGGACCTCTTCCTTTACCGTTGGGTGAGGTCATGAGGACGGACCTTTTAAGGTCCCTGGTTCCTCGGACCATCCGATGTCGCGTATCCCAGCGTTTCTTAACTTGTACTGACTCGTTGAAGGGAAAGGTACCAGTAAACCAGACTGAAGTCACAACGAGTGAACATTCAGATTAATCTAGAGTGGACAACCAAAGTTGAGAACAAAGTCAGGAAAAGGAGGAGAAAGTTGTGGTACAGTGGGTCGACAGAGACAGATATTCACTTGGTAGGACACGGACGAAGCGAGAGGAAAATTCAGACACGGTCGGAGATACTCGTTCATAAATCCGATAAAAAAGAGGAATTTAAGGTTAATAGTAACAGGAATATCTGTAGTTTAAATACCGATAATGTGTAACGTCTCTATTACCGTGTAGAAACAATATTTATGTTTATTAATAAAAGACGAATAGACGAATCATAACAATCCTTTTTCATAGATTTCTACATATTTATTCCGTTTTCTTACGAACGTATGGAAAAATTACAGTGTGACTTCATAGTAAACTGTCTTATTCCCAACTGATACGTCTCATGTAGTGCTCTTTGCGACCCGACCTTCTTCGTGTTCGACCTTAGTTCTAACGACCCTCTTTATAGTTATTGGTGTCTATACGTCTACTGTGGTGGGAATACCGTCTTTCGTTTCTCCTTGATTTTTCGGAGAATTACTTTCACTTTCTCCTCTCACTTTTTCAACCGAATTTCGAGTTGTAAGTCTTTTGCTTCTGGTACCTTAGGTCAGGGTAATGAAGTACCCTTTATCTACCCCTTTGTCACCTTTGTCACAGTCTAAAATAAAACCCCCCGAGATTTTAGTGACGTCTACCACTAACGTCGGTACTTTAATTTTCTGTGAATGAGGAACCTTCTTTTCAATACTGGTTGGATCTATCATATAAGTTTTCGTCTCTATAATGCAACGACTGATTCCAGGCAGATCAGTTCCGATACCAAAAAGGACACCAGTACATACCTACACTCTCAACCGGACACTTCTTCCGACTCGCGGCGTCTTAACTACGAAAACTTGACACCACAACCTCTTCTGAGAACTCTCAGGGAACCGGACGTTCCTCTAGGTTGGTCAGGTAAGACTTCCTCTAGTCGGGACCCTAAAGAAACCTTCCTTACTACGATTTCGACTTCGAGGTCATGAAACCTGTGGAGTACGTTTCACAACTGAGTAAGTAACCATTTCTGAGACTACGACCCTTCCTATCCCCCGTCCTCCTCTTCCCCTACTGTCTCCTACTCTACCGACCTACCGTAGTGCCTAAGCTACCTGCACTCAGACTCACTTGAGGCCCTCTACCACTACCTGTCACACGACTCTAAGTACCCCAGCGTTTCTCAACCTGTGCTGACTCGCTGACTTGACTTGTCTCAGATCTTACTAAGACCACTATCATCAATGGCTCTAAGAGAGTCGTAAAAATTTTGACAACAAGTTACATGTTTTCATCATCAAAGTGGTTTCGATAGGACACTACGATTAAAAATTTCAGAAAGAAGGTAAAAACCATAGGGTGAGTGGGACACATTGACGTATTATAGTTACATCGACGTAATGGGAACGAAGGAAGAAGTACAAGAAAAGTAGACGAAGAGTTCTCAAGTATAAGGGTGACACCTTAAAACCAGTATGTTAGGAAACTCCCTGATAGGATATCTAGTATCCGGTGTCAAGTCCCTGGGACCACAAACGTATAAGAAAGTTCAGTGCAACTGAACGGACTGACATATAGGTCAGACCGGAGTGGGTCTTTAAAATAAAAGGTTTTCTTTTTTTTTTAAAGAAAGAGTGTATATATGAATTTAAGTGTTGACGTAGGTGTTTGATTAACCATCTTCTCTGGTTCCTAACTATTTGATGAAGATTCTATAATTCATAACAGAGTATACTTACTTACATAAAAATTTTTTAAACTTTTCAGTAAAAGTGTATTGTTTTATATTTTAAGATTAAGTAATTAATGGACATATCTGTGTTGGTTCACAATATAACTGAATATCAAAAGAATTTACGTACAGGACTTTATAAGACGGACATGGTATGTATCGATGTTCTCCACTCGAAATATCTCTGTTTTTAGTACAAAGAAATATAACAAAAATTATTGTACTATTGTTCCGAATAATAACACAAAAAAAATTATTATTTCCAACTTAACGGTCCGGATAAGAGTACAAATTAAGGTCACTTTAAGTTTCCACTCTAACTATAAAAGAATTCTTTTAGAAATTAGTCGATGTGTTCTGTGGTAACAGTTAGTCATAACCCTAAAAAGAGATATGATCGGTACCGGAGTGTTCTGTATTTCATTTTAATCTCTTTAGTCTCCGATAGATCGAGTGTCTTTGAACCCGTTAAAATAATTGATAATCTTCAATATTATAGGTTAGGTTTAACTTTAGTCTCTAAAATGGTTGAAGAAACTCAAAGTCTTAGTGTCAAAAAGAGGTCCCAAAGAGGTCAGGAATAAGAAGGATAATGTAGGTGGTGTGGTCTTCTCTTCTAAGATTGTAGAGCGATCAGGAATGGAAAATAAACTTTAGTGTACCAGACAAAAACTATAAAACTGTGGTACAAGTCGATACACGGGAAATTCTAATATAATTCTTTCGGTTCAAGGGAGTTTATTGATATTTCGTAAAATCCGTTCTTTATTGAGGTTTATCATAGTCAGTATTTTATTAACCAACCGTATTATCCTTTTAAATCCCGATGATGTGTAACTCCTCTATTACCGTGTAGAACAAATATTTATGTTTCTTAATAAAAGACGGATAGACGAATCATAACAATCCTTTTTTATAGATTTCTACGTATTTATTCCGTTTTCTTACGAACAATAAAAAAATTACAGTTTGACTTCATAGTAAACTGTCTTAGTAGGTTGTCATTTAAGAAATTCTCTTACATGTCAACAAAGAGTAACGATAAGTAATAAATAATTCTATTATTTATTCCTCGGAGAACTACTTTCACTTTCCCCTCTCACTTTTTCACCGAATTTTGAGTTGTAAGGTTATTGTTTCTAGTACCGTAGACCAGGGTAGTGACGTACCGTTTATCTACCCCTTTGTCACCTTTGTCACTGTCTGAAATGAAAAAACCCGAGGTTTTAGTGACGTCTACCACTGACGTCGGTACTTTAATTTTCTGTGGGAACGAGGAACCTTCTTTTCGAGACTGGTTGGATCTACCGTATAATTTTTCGTCTCTGTAATGAAGCGGTTGTTTCCAGGTAGATCAGTTTCGACACCAAAAAGGTCATCAGTACATACCTACACTTTCAACCTAATGTTTCTTTCGACTCGTGGTTTCTTGACTACGAAAACTTGACACCACAACCTCTTCTGAGAACTCTCAGGGAACCTGACCTTCTAGGTTAATCAGGTAGGATTTCCTTGAATCAGGACTTATAAGTAACCTTCCTGACTACAAGTTCAACTTTGAGATTATGAAACCACTGGACTACGCTTATTGACTGATTAACCTTTTCTGGGACTATGACCCTTTCTGACTTCCGCTCTCTTATCCTGTTGTCTCCTACTCTACCGACCTACCGTAGTGACTGAGTTACCTATACTCAAACTCATTCGAGACCCTTAACCACAACCTGTCCCTTCGGACCGTACGATGTCAGGTACCTCAACGTCTCAGCCTGTACTGACTCGATGATTTGACTTGACTGACTTCAATTCTGACACTTCAATGTACACTTGAACCTTTAAAGTACACCATCTTTACGATTATTAAACATACTTTCAATCGAAAGTGCCACATAACATGTTGTAAATGGTCAAAAAATTTTTAGATTGGACTATTAGGAAAAATTTTAAGAAATAGTTTACAGAATTTTATGGGTCAAAAATTTTACGGGAAACTTGGTGTAACTAACGGTATGAATAAAAAGTAATTAATTATTTATTTAAAACATGTGTACGATTAGGATGTAAATGTACTTTAAATACGAAACATGGTAAACCTTAATTTAAAAACAATCATGTATAGTTAAGACAAACTTAGGATCTATATAAAACGTCAATTGGAATTCGTAAATACCGTTCACGAAAACGTTTGAATTGAGTAATTAAGACACGTCAACTACTTTATTCTAAGAGATTTCACTATCTTCTTATGAGGAAGACTCCCACATGAAACAAAAATAAATTAATCCGTAATCAGACGAGACTAAATAACCTAAAGGGATATATCCTTGTAAGAAGAGTCTCGTCCTACCTCGATTCATCGACTGTGACAGGAGATTCCGAGTTTCACCTATAAGTCAAATATCAAAGGTCCAACGGAGATGGTGGTCGGTCGGTGAACACCCGAAGGTTGATGAACGACAAATTTTATAACAAAACGATTGTAAAGAACGGATTCGTCTAGGAAACTAAAATGACAGACCTGGGAAACCACAGTGACGTATTTGTGGAATGATAACGACGACCAGTAAATTGACCCTACGAATTCCTTTGAGTTTCTAGTATTTCGTCAAGATAAGATAATATAAAACATTTATCTTTTTTTGTCACCTTTTGTTGTGGTACGTTCCTTTATTTGTCCTTCACTTGTGTCTAAAGAACACACTTTTACCAAAATCTTTATTCGTCGATATAAATAAAAGATGAAAGTTGTATTTTTTTAAACGTACATCTGTAACTTCCCGATTGTAGTAATAACGTTTTCAGGGGTCCCCCGTCTCTTTTGTGTGACGATCGAACCACGACACCCGTGAACTATACCGGTGACACGTCTGAAGTTTCTCATTTCTCTCAGACTTCCTACCATTTGGACGAGATAAACGTTCACGATTTTTAACAAGGAGTTGGTCGTAATAATTTCGACACTATATGAAACGTTTTAGGTCACATTATTAAATATACTCTATCTTTACGTAGGAAAAGACCATACAATGAACACACAAAAATACAAACGTAGTGTTTGATTTTCGGCGATTATCATCTACAAGGAACCGTATAAAGAAAAGGTCCTTTTTTAAGGATAACGAGAGTAAAAGTAAAGTTACGACACGATGTCAATGAATAGAATTATCAATCGATCGTATTGTTTTTTATTAACTTATTTCGTAAAACTAAATGATCTCATAAATTTAGATATTTTGGTCGACGTTTAAACTACTTCGTTTAAGTGACTCCAAATCATCTTTGTAACTCTGTTAAAATAAAAGAACAAACAAACAAATACTTTAAATAACTTAATTACACCAAGTCCTTGGTTTCTATACTTGACATACACTGTGGTTTTATTACTTAACCTTATCAATATAGAAAATAACTAATTTTTTTTTTTTTTGTATCAATAAATGAAAACCGACACGACCCAGAAACGACGAACCGGACCCGGCAGAGATCAACGTCACTATCCCCGATGAGAAGTGACACCAAACACCCGAAGAGTAACACCACCGAAGAGAACAACGTGTCGTGTCCGAGATCCGTGTACCCGAACTCGTCAGCGTCGTACGTCCGAGTCGTCATCACCGGGTACCCGAATCAACGAGGAAACGTACACCGTAGAAGGACCTAGTCCCTGACTTGGGTAGTGGCTACGGAACCGTCCCCCTAAGAATAGGACCCATGGTGGTTCCTTCAGGTTTTATCCATATAAAATAAAAATTAGTTAGTTTGGTTATAAAATATCTGATGTCTGCACTAACCGGTTCTCGAAACAAGAGGTGTTTACATTAATTTGTTAAAATACACAACCGTATATAATATTTTTAGGTATCCTATCTTAAGGACTCGAATAAGTTCTTTAGACTGAAAGGTCTTACGTCTGTAGAGACTCCTTTGAGTCGTCCTTTAGGTCGTAGACGATATCGTTGACCTCTTTAGGGAACCAAGGGTTTGACGGAGACAGAATTAAAGGACAGGAGGAAAAACAATCGAATAAATTGGACGTTTAAATATTAATTTCATGTTACAAAAGTCGAGTGACTTTTATTGGAATAAGTTGGAGAGAAGAGTGCACTCAGAACCTCGGGACCACCTGAACGTTGTTCAATATCCTTTGAGAGAGAGAGAGACTCAAAGATGTAAGATGTGTCTCAAAATATTTAATTTACAGAGTAGAATGTCATGTTTTCCCTTCTCTACACTGATGACCTTACTGTGAACCCAGTGTAACAATGACTCCGTTTGACCCCGGATGAACGGGTACACATCATTTCGGTTAGGTCACTGTGACCTGACACCCCTTCCTTTCACGTCGTACACGACGACCACGGTTCACTCGTCAGGTCCCGTTGGTTACGAATTTTCTGGACTTGAGGGGCTTCCGAACGTCCCTTTCCAAAAATTTCTATTCCGCTCCCTCTTCCCAATATCCCACACACTAGTCGGGAACCGGTAAGAAGACTAACAGACTACCTCTAATTAGTCCTTAGTCGTAGTTGTTGGAAGACCAAGGTTGACTAGCCCACAGATATATGCACGAACATCCACTGTATGTCAATTGAAGAGGGTGAAATGTCCCCAAAGTCATAGAAGTTTTGTTGAGCTTTCTGAACTGAGTCTCATAATAGACATCGAAAACTTCTCTTTGATTTTCAGGAACTGAAAGAAATGACCGATTTTATAGTAAGACAGAACGAACTGACACCAAAGAAATACGTAAAAAGTGAAGAGACTAATTTAAATGAGAAATCTTGAATCCCTTCCGGATCCTCCACTGTCAAAAAGATGTCTGTTTTCCGTCCACATTTTGTACATCTCCCTCCAGACAAGTCTCTTCCCAGGACGATACAATGTTTTACCGGACCCAGACTAAAAATCTAGTTTTTTTATTATTTCTATTTTCTTTTACAGGTACTTCCATAAACAATTCTGAAAGGTTGGTTGGAAATTCTTACTGTTTCTCCTTCGGTATCTGGGAGAAAAATTAAGGTTTCTGATATATTAGCCTTGTTTTAGGTGTAAGATCGAAATCACACTGAAACGTATAGAATTAAAGAAAAGTAATTCGTAACTAAAGAACGAAATTAAGTGTGTCTCGTTAGAATAAAAGGATTAAAGTTCCCAGAATACCCTTCGTAGTGTCACAGAAAGTAGATGACTGTAACCACTTTAGAAGTATAGAGAAGGAAATTTTAATAAGGGTGAAGAAAAAACGAATCTTTTATGAAGAGGTAGTTCGTTAGTGTCTTATATATAGTTAACTTAATCTTAAAAAAGTTTATACTTAACTTTTCGGGTTTGATCGAAATCTTTTTTCTTTTTGTATTTCCTGCACATATTTAAGACTATCATATGACAGAGGAAAAAAACTGGAGACCCTAGGAAGATATCATCAAGGGAAAAGGAAATCCAACCCGAAAGGACTACTGAGTCTACCATTTCTTAGACGGACATTAAGAACTTTCACTTTCACTTTCACTTCAGTGAGTCGGTACAGGCTGAGAAACACTGGGATACTTGACATCGGGTGGTCCGAGGAGGTAGGTACCGTTCTTATGACCTCACCCAACGGTAAAGGAAGAGGTCCCCTAGAAGGCCTGGGTCCCTAGTTTGGGTCCAGAGGACGTAACGTCCGTCTACGAAATTGGAGACTCGGTGGTCCCGTCGGGTCATCAGAATGGACCTCATAAGGTACCTGTCTTCTCGGACTGTTCAATGTCAGGCACCCCGTCGTTTCTCTGTCTGTACTGACTTACTGATTGTGGAAGTGTGTAATTCCACCAATAGTCCTTCATGAGTCTAGTAGTCCTTAGAGAAAGGTAAGGAGTCAAGATGAAGAGGGTGTCCATCCGAGGGTGTAAGAACGCCACTGGGTACTACCAAAGTTTGAAAGTAGTAGGGTCGAATCGGTAATGTGTCTGTAGCGTACGAAGAAGGGGTTAGTAAGGACGTTTTTAGGGTCCAGAATGTTAACGTCCTTCTCACACCCAAACAAAACCATACACTCAAACACCCGTCACTGCGGTTTGTTCGACTTTGTAGTCAAACGTCGTCTCTTTTCAAATAACGTCCTGGTGTGTTCCTTCTACCCGAAAACCGAGTACGAGTTTGGGGTGTTTGAGGGACTACCGAAGACCCCTCTTCAAAAAGATCCGTTTTAAACCTCACTTCGGATTTCACACACACTGAAAAAACTAATCAATTACCACTCCACTGTCCCATCAGTCACAAGGTCCTGAGAGTGAGTAGTCGGAAGACCAAAAGTTTGTTAGACCCCAGACTCGGACATCAATGTGAGAAGACGGAGTCACCTTCGGAATCAACGATGTCTTCTCGAGTTTCTATGTAACAATACTTATAAGGAGGTCTTCCTCGACTCCCACAACAGGACTCGACTTGATATCAAAGAACTGACGAGGAGGAGTCAAAGACTTAAGGGGGTGAAGCGACTAATTGTGCAAACTTAGACGAAAAACCTAGTTAGTGATCGACCCCGGACCTCGTACATACATTCTTCCAATCAGGATACTCATCCCTGATCCACTACGTCCGTGACCAGTCCGTCCCTTACATGATTCTCGCTCTCTTATCGGTAGAACTTGACTCCCTCATCTCTTTTCCACAGTCAAGTCAAGTTAGTGAGTCAGCACAGACTGACAAACTCTGGGGTACCTGACGTCGTGCGGTCCGGAGGGACAGGTAGTGATTGAGGGCCTCAAATGAGTCTGAGTACAGGTAACTCAGCCACTACGGTAGGTTTGGTAGAGTAGGAAACAGTAGGGGAAGAGGAGGACGGAAGTTAGAAAGGGTCGTAGTCCCAGAAAAGGTTACTCAGTCAAGAAGTGGAGTCCATCGGTTTCAGAACTTCAAAGTCGTAGTCAGGAACTCCTGACTAAAGGAAATCCTACCTGACCAAACTAAAGGAACGTCAGGTTTCCCCTCTTTTCACATAATCTTCCTGCACGTCTTCCAACCGATATTTTTTTGTGTTTATATATTTTTATTAGTCAGAGTACCTACCGTGTGCACGTATGCGTACACGTGTGTGTGTGTGTGTGTGTGTTTAGAGTAGAGTATTGGTGTTAAATCTGTTACGAATATTCATCACACTTTACTTTACTTTAAAATACTGTTCTGTTCTTTTTAAATTTCTTTCTTTAGAAACGAGAAACGGGAGGAGAGAGGGAGGTAACATGTGACACATGTTGCATTCGTTGTTTGGAAGGGATAACCTTCTTTTCGGGTGAGTTAGTATTTCTCATTATAAGAAGATCGTAGTTATTCTGTCGAGAAATTTCTACTATAAGGAAGAACTATTCCCCGACACACCGTGAAACTAGACCTAATACATTTGATAGTTGTTATACAGTAAGCTTCATGTCGGTAGACAGAGTTTTTTGAATACATTGACATGGAACTGAAGATTTCCCTCCTCGTCAAGAGTTTCGAAAGACTCTAGGAGAATCACCCAATATTAGGAGTTTAAAACAAGTTTATTTTAAAAGGTAAAGAAGCAGTTGTCATTCATGTGACATTGATAAGGAGAATATTGTTTTTACGAGAGAAAGAGAGAGGTAAACTTAAATAAGTATCTAAGTCTTTCAATGACGTAGATTAAGGGTTAAGTACCAGTGACTTACTACACGTGAACTCAATATCTTAGGGTATAAGATATTTGGGACTTCCTCTATTGACGGTACTTTACGGATAAACTTTTTTTCTTTTTTCTTTTAATGCATCTGACCATACGTTCTTATGTACGGAAATCGACGTGTGCTGACCAACGACTCGTAAACTCTCAACAGAATTACCAATTTACTAGTCTCTAGAGATAAAAGACGACACCTTTTTTCTTTTTAGAGGGAAATGTCAAATCCATCCTCCTATTCAGAAATTAATTACTACTACCTAAGTAAACGGAACGAAACTTGGTTCGGAGGGTAAGTTTTCTCAACCTCATCGATCTTTGTTATAAAATTTTAGTTTAGACAAAAGTCAATAGTCTCTCAATGATTCTGTGTTCAGAACACTCTGATTCTAAAGTCTCTTTTTCTTTTGGGTCTCTCTCCACTAGGTTTCAGGTATCACGAAAAGAGACGGTCCGTAACCGACTAAGTATCTGTCGACGACTCTCCGTCTCTCTCGTCCTGTCACTTCTGCTCTTTACTTCGTCTCTAAAGTCGTCAAACTGTACGACTCCCTTGTTTGTAACTACTCTCAAAACAAAGGCCTTCTTACTTTTGTATACTCCACCTATAATTTTAACAGTAGTCATTAATATCCACGGTTTATAGTTGACGATAGTACAACGTAAAAAGTATGGTGTAACCGAAATGGAATCAAAAGGAGAGTAAAAACTTCAATCTAAAACACCCTAGACACTCAGTATTCAACGAATAGTGACAAATCCAGAGACTTTCTGTCCCGGTTCTAGAAAGTCTCATATCTACTAAACACACACACACACACACACACAAAACTAAGAACTTCTATAAAACAACGAGACGTAGATAAGTGAGTAAGTTATAAACGACTACCGTTGTGTCTCCTCAATTCTTGTGTCTGTACCTGGTCTGACGGGGCCACCTTAGGGCGAGATAATACACAATCGACACACTTAAATTCGTCCAATTAAACGGACAGACTCAAAGTCAAAAATATAGAAATCTCACCCCTATTTTTATTATGATTGTACTATCCTCAAAGAAACTCCTTATTTACTTAATTTCATATGTTTATTATCAAGAGTAGTTGATTTTCTTAATATTATTACGAAGAATAGCAGTAGAAGTAGAAGTTGTAGTAGAGTAGTGTAAGAAAAAGAGATTAGATCCCGGAAGAAACTATGATCCTTCTGTCTGAAAACAATAAACTCCGATTGGTGAAATAAAACACGTCAGTATATAAGGACAGGTTCCTCTAAGACACGACCTTAAAAATAATAATAATAAATAAAATTTTCTTTTCATTAATGAAATGTTATAACACTACCAAAAATGGTATGTAGTTGTACTTAGCAGATGTCCATATGTACACAGGGGGACAGGACTTGGGGGAACGCTGGAGAGATGGGTGAGACAGGGAGATCTATAGGGTCTCGTGGTTGAGACCCACGGGACCATGTATGGACGGTTAATCGGGACCGGTATCAGGTAAATTTATCCTCGGTACCCTTGAACTAGTACTACACTTTTCGTCTTGTACCACTTTGTCTAAACCGACAATACTATTGGTACACAATAAAAAGTGTCTTTCATAAAGACAGGTAATTACTGGTTATCAAGAACTAAGGTAAGAAAAAAGAAGGCGTTGTGAATCTCAAACAGTTTCGATATAGACTCCATCCTCTTGACGAAGACTCAACAAGACCGATGTTGAAAATCTCTGTGATTGTTCGAGTCCAGGTAGGTTTTCTAACCATCTCTAGGTCTCTTTACATATATCACAAGACTCTTCTATTCCCAAATGATTAGGAGGACTTTATGTTTCGATTTTGTCAGGACCTTATCCATCTGACGATACGGTCGACTACGTTACAATTATAGAACTACAATGACGTCGGAAAACTCCACAATGAAAGGAATGATTAAAATTCACGGTAGTTTCAGTTTTGGTGAAGATGTTGACACTACTAAGTCACTTTTTTTTTAGACTAAACTTAGTGTTTTAGAGAAACGTTGAGTTTTACTACTCACTGACTAACACGTGAGAATAGGAACCTTACAGTTACTGTACTTTTAGGTTTATATGAGAGTAAGAAGACATGGATTGTTGTAAATTAGGACTAATACAGTTCGAGAATCTGTTGACGAACGGTTCACTTCTCGACCTTCTTTAAATTTGGGTCGTCTAACCTGTTCACAATCAGGAAGTGACGTTAAGTACTTAAAGTCTACAGCGATAGAATTAGTTAGATCTCCATTAAAAGGTATAGGTATTCACCGATTATTGATGTTTTCATCCAATTTCGACTAAAGCCACTTCAACCTAACTATTTCCTCTCTCATAAACTGACATTCAAAAAAATTTTTAATGACATAGTGTCAAACCTTATGTCACAGATAAACCTATCCCCTATAATTCACTTAACTAATGAGTCTAAAGAGTTACGATTTACTAGTTCCGAGATCTTTCTCAATTATGTTACTTTGTTTTAAGTAAAGTACAATTTACGATTAGTTTTGTATAACACAACATTTGATATGTGTTGACTATGTGTCTCTGTTCTGATATCGGTAAAACCTTTTCCTGATCCCTTACCGAAACCCATTTTATCCGGAACGTTCAATTTCCTGTTTCCGGAACCCCCGTACTCAGGTTCTCTGTTTTTGGTCCAAGTGTCCTCATTTTCTAAATGAGAGAGACAATGTCCTTTCTCACATGAATCAACAGTGTTCAATTTTAACATTTAAAATTGTAATAGACAAGGAGACGGAAGTACATCGTTTGAGAGTACATAAAGACAAAGACTATCGGTGGTACCTCAGTGGACGACGACTAGTCTCTTCAAACTGACAAAGACTTTTAATATCACTAGTACTCTATTTGGGAGGGAAACAATGTTTTCGGGAAAAGATGAGTCCCTCGACCGTGAAAAAAGGACGTAAAAAGGAACACGTCTTCGATGAATAAAAATATTTTCCGAAACGAACGGTTTCTCAGAACTCCTTTGTTACAAGTAAAGATACCAGAACCGACAGGTACTTAGATCTTTCACAGACCACTGTGTTGATATATGTTGTGCAATAAGTATTGTGTGCTGTCATGACACATGACGTGTCGTGACGTAGTATTGCTCGTATTTGACAAATCTCATCTCTGGCATGTTAAGTAAAGAGATAAATTCGACTGTGTAGACTCCGCGATTATTAAATCTTTCTTAAACCATTTACTAAAACTTTTTTTTTAGTCAATTATCTACACCTCCTTAAGATATTATGAGTGTAACAATTATCCACGTTAAAGACCGTTACTTTATTTGTAGTCATAAAAGTCGTGTAATTATTAGGTGTATTACAAAAACAAATATCGAAACAATAGGAAGTAATATTTATTAGTTCAGTGTCTAAATATCTCACGGATTACAGATGATTATTACTCGGTGGATTTCAAAGCCGGACACTATTAAAAGATGACCAAATAAATTTTTGAAGACAGGAAAAAACCTCGACAATTCTCGTAGACCGAACACAAACAACTTAGACAATCTCCCTTTTACAAAAATATAAATGGAATTTTTAAAATCTACAATAACAGAACTTTACTTATAAGATAAAAATATTGAACTTAAAACGTATAAACATTTAAATATTGTGTATAAGTTATAAAAATCAGTAGTAAATAAAGTTATTGGAAAACATTTATATTTTAATTGTATACAAGTTAAGGTTTTTGAACCTTTTATATCTTTTCATGTTTTCCTTTTTTTTAGTTATTAAGGCAATTAATTTACAGGGTAATATTCAGAAAAAACGTATATGTTAAACATACATTTAGAATTATGTAATACAAACGGAAATATGTAAGTCAAGTCAAGTCAGCGAGTCAGTACAGACTGAGAAACACTGGGGTACTTATTACATTAACGACAAAACATCGGTAAATTAAAAGATGAATGGTAAAATATGTCGTTATAAGAAATTATTACATAAAAATTACGTATGTCATAATATGGTATTAAATCATTTAATTAAAATATAATAACCTGTAAGTTCAACGACAGTTCAAAAGTCGTAATAATTTATACGAGAGGACTCGTAGGAATATAGATAAAAAAGTGTTTATAGACCTTTACAAGAAAGACCATCCTCATTGGAATACACTTGATAACAAAGTTTCCCACAAATCTATAAAACTAATATGAGTTCGATTTTATAATATAAATCGAAGATAACAGAAGAGGGTTGGACTACTATTTTCGTACAAAAGTTGACTAAAAAATTTTTTAGTAACATTCAACTTTTCGTTTAAAAGAATAGAGTACTTCAAAATGTCGGAGAATACTCGATATTATTTGAAGACTATATTTTGTTACAGTTACCATATCTCTTTCTTAATATTAACAGTAGGTATTGTAAATCTTAAGTAATTTCCGAATGATTCACGGATCTTAAAAAGAATCTTGTCGAAAGACATACACACACACGATTCAGTGAAATCGCACAGGTTCGGAAACACTGTGAAACCAGGTATCGGTCCGAACAGACAGGTACCCTAAGAGGTCCATTCTTATGAACTCACCCTACGGTACGGGAGGAGGTCCCGTAGAAGGACTGAGTCCTTAGTTTTGACATAGAGAATATCGAGGACTTAACCGTTCGTCTAAGAAATAAGGATCTCGGCGGACCCTTCTAGTCGAACGACATATCATTCATGATTGAGTGGATTTGGAACTTTGAGACTACTCTAGTCATGAGAACTCAAGTAAAGTTTTGATTCTTTTGACTCCATGTTTCTCCGACTCATTATACGGGTACCAGGGTGTCGATCACTCACTGTCCCGACCTATACTTCGATTCGTGAGACCGAGGACTCGGGTGTCATAATTGGAGGTGTAATGTGACGGAGACTTTTTGGGTAGGACTACACTTATTGGAGAAGTAAAACAAACAACAACTACCGGTGAACCGTAAGGTATCGTTTATAAGGGACCATCGAGTCGACTATTTCTTAGTCGGGCGTTACGTCCTTTGAGACCGAACTAAGGATCCAGCCCTTCAAGGGGACCTCTTCCCTATTAGGTAGGTAAGGTCATAAAACCCCAAAGGGACCACCGAGTCCGACATTTCTTAGACGGACGTCAAGTTCTCTGGACTCAAGTTAGGAACCCAACCCTTCTAGTTGGTTGGACGTCCTCCGGTACCGTTGAGTGAGATCATAAGAATGGACCTCTTAGGGGTACCTGTCTCCTCGGACTTCCCGATGTCAGGTACCCCAGCGTTTCTCAGTCTATACTGGCTCGTTGATTCGCGTCGTGTTGTTTATAAGTTTACTTAGGTACTTTAAGACAGGTTAAAATGTTTCACGAAGGACTGAAAAAAATCTAATTTATAAAAGTCCATCTTCATTATCAGTAGATACCGAGGACGAACTATGTATCTAACGAAAACACATGTGAGTAAAGTTTATACCTTTTAACGTCAGAAAAAGGACCACCTTACTCCATAGTTCATACTATAAACTTTTTTTTCTTTTTATACCGGACTGAAAATGGAATCGGTTCCACACAATAAAAAGGATAATTTGGACTAGTTTACATGAATAAGAACTACGACTCGTCTCGTGAACTCTAGATCGAGAATACTTTAGAGACCGAAATTTTTCCCGTCCCTGTAGAATTTTCAATGAAGACTTCTTCTTTGGTCGACGAGATCGGCCAATACGGATAATCCGATTTGGTATTTCCTTTATCTAACAAGTATGAGAGGATGATGTGTTCTGGAACTGTAATTAAAAGGAGTGAGAGAATTTGTCAGATGGTCAGAACGAGAATTCAGTTTGCTACTTTGCGGTACCTGAAACCTTGATACTCCTACTGTGGAAGTCAATTCTTATGAATTTCCTAACTATTATTATTGTGTCAACATGTAAATAAAATTTCACTAGTTAGAACCTTTCATCCATCGAGACAATGGGGTAAAATGTCTACTCCTACATTTCCGTATTTCTGTCACAAAACTTAATGAAGTCCTGTATGTCGATCCACCGTCAAGTATCTGAACTTGGGTTCGGGAATATTGGGTCCCGAAAACAAGTACTAGTGATAATAGACTAGGAGATATCGTCACCAGAGGTGTGAAAACCCATGATCCCTGGTCAACATACCTTCTGTTGGCGAGTGGAGGACGATATATCGGACCAAGAATTGTCCAGTACCTGGTCATGACGGTGAACCCCTGGGGTCGAAATATGGTACGACCATTATTTTCATTATTAGTGATGGAATGTTTTAAAGACACTTCTAAGTATCTTTGATAGTATCATAGACTTTCTACTGTATGTTTATTGTATACTAACGTGACAACAACTGGTACAAGACCAACGATGGTGAGGATTTTTTTAATTTAAAATGAGTACACTTTATAATGTATACAGGGTTATTATGACTATATACGTAATATTTATTATTTCTTTTATGTATGAAGATGGGTAAAATTCTCTATTTTATACACACTAGTGACGGAAACTTCTGTGGTATGTTAGTACAGGGAGAGAGATTATGGGGTCATCTAAATAGAATGAGACTTAAAAACAGAATAATAAGAGAGGGAGTCCCAAAGGGAACACCGTGTCGTCATTCTTAGACGGACGGTTAGGTCCTCTGAACCCAAGATAGGGACCTAGGTCCTTCTAGGGGACCTCTTCCTTTACTTTTGGGTGACGTTATAAAAACGGACCCTTTAGGACATTTGTCTCCTCGGACCGCCCGATATCAGGTACCCAACGTTTCTCAGTCTGCACTGAATCACTGTTTGTTGTTTTTGTAAGAGAGAGAGGGGTCGACTTTTCATATAACAGTAAATAAGTGATAGACTCAAAAACAGGTTCCTGCTGATAAGTTAATAGAGTAGTTATGACAAACTACTTTCAGGTAGCAGGGTAAAAATGGAGATTTAAAGAACTTACCCATAAGACGTGTGGAAAGGAGTCGATTCAAATAAGTAGATCCAAACCGAGAATATCTATGTCCTTATACTTTCAATTACCCCTTTTCGTCCTTCGGTCTGAGGACTGACATAAAGTTGTGAAATTTATACCACAGATGCTCCCGTACTTCTTGACCTTGATTTCACTAGGACCACAGTGGAACATACCGAACAATTTCAAAATTCGTACGGAAACATCATCCCTATAAACATGGGTCGGTATCTCCTGGTGTCTAGTCTTCCAGATAAGTCACTCTGGTCCCAAGATCACTGTGTGACTCTAAAACTTTGACCAGACCAAAGTCTTTGTCTCACGTTGTACTTGTACCGACTCACGTCTGACGTAGTCTGTCCGGGATAGTGTCGTCTCAAAAAGGAGATGTCCTACATTTCTAGATACTTACAGATCAAAATACGGGTCTGGAATAGATTCTAGGTGACTTATGACACTTCCATTATCCTAAGTAAGGTCTAGGTGTATTGGTACTTTTACACCGGGGACATTATGATGTCCTAACGACAAAAAAAGGATCTAATATATCTACAAGAGTCATTAACAGACGAGACGACAACGACGACGATTCAGCGAAGTCAGCACAGGCTGAGACACGATGGGGTATCTGCCGTCGGGTGGTCCGAGGGGACAGGGACCCTAAGAGGTCCGTTCTTGTGACCTCACCCAACGGTAAAAGAAGAGGTCACGTACTTTCACTTTTCACTTTCACTTCAGCGAGTCAGCACAGGCTGACAATCGCTGGGGTACCTGACGTCGGGTGGTCCGGGAGGTAGGTACCCTAAAAGGTCCGTTCTCATGACCTCACCCCACGGTAACGTGATTCGAGTTTCGAACTTACACAGGTCTCTGACCACGGTTCATCTCGACCATCTCCTTCGTTACGTATACGGACAAGGGCATAGAGGTCGAAGATGAGGAGAGTCAGGGAGGGTGTGCACCGCAAATTGAGACAGTACGAAGGTTTAAGACGGCTTTATAGAACCAAGAAGACGAATAAGAGGAAATAACGAAAGTTTATAAACTCTCACGATTGGTGAGAAAGAAATATTTAAAGAGAAAGGGAAAAGAAGTAACTTTATATATACAGGATGAAGATAATAGTGTGACGTAGAATAAAAAACCACATTAAAAGACCAACGGTGAAGTGAAAGAAAAGGGATTTAAAGAATTTTTTTTTAAAACAAATAAAAACCTACGAGACCCAGAAGTAAAAAAACCACGTCCGAAAGAGATCAACATAGTTCGTCCTCGATGTGAACCAATACCACGAGTCCGACGAGTAAAGACACCGAAGAGAACAACGTCTCTCATCCAAGCTCCACACGTCCGAAAGTCATCAACGTCGAACACCCCAGATATCGGGTCTGAGTCATCAACACCACGTGTCCGAATCAACGAGGTACCGTACACTGTAGAAGGGTCTGGTCCCTAGTTTGGACACAGGGAATGTAACCGTCCGACTAAGAGTAGGTGACATGGTGTTTTCTTCAGGGGATTTACATACCTAGACAGAAATACAAAGAAAGGAAGATTAAAGATATAAAAGAAGAAACTGATAAATGAGTAAGACTACCAAGATTCGATGACTTATCAGAGAGAAAATTAATAACAATAAATAAAGATTGAACAGTATGTATTGAGAGGTACTTATATAATGTAATTAAAGTAGAGTTATGTAGATTTTGACTAGAGTAATAGACAGGGAGGTTTTGAACGAGAATGTACAATGGTCAGAAATACTTACTGTAGATGTAGTAGGGATTGTGGTTCCGAGTTCAAGAACCGTGTCGTAAAGAGTCTCCTTTTCTATGAGAGGATTCCATCGTAAAACCTGAAAACACACCGGAAGTCCAACACTAACAGTACTCTTAACTCTTAATGGTCATCATGAAGAACATATCCCCGATTTCTACGATGTGTAGTCCGACGGGTGTAGGGGGATTTTAACAAAGTACGCAACGTACTTAAAGTAAAATAAAATTAAAATAACTTCATGTCAACCAAATGTTACAAGACGAATTAAAGACTAGATGTCGTTTCATTGAATCAATACGTATATACAAGAAAAGTATAAGTAAATGTACTACCAAATGGAGTCTTACAACTTATATCAAGGGATACGATATGTCAATCTGGAACAACAAATCAGTAAGATATAACGTAGACGATTAAGGTTTGAGGGTGAGGAAGGGAGGGGGTAGGAGGGAGGAGTCCGTTGATGTTTAGAAAAGAGATATATTCAATCAGACAAAAACAAAGTATCCATACAAGTAAAGAGTCTGTAAGTCTTTCCATTTTTTGTAAAATAAAAAAACTTTAAGGAAGTCGGAACTTAGATTTAGGTAAATTGTAATTCGTATCTCAAAAACCGTCAAAGTTATGTATTACTTAAAAATCTTTACATATGTGGTACATTTAGTAGGAAAAGGAATTTATAACGGGTCTCTAAAAGTAGTAATGTCTTTTAATATATTGACAACCGTTGTGTTGAGTACCACAAATTCAGTGGTATTCAGACGTAAACATCGACAACATAAGTCAATAATAAGTATAAACACGTTTTTAGACATCTTAGTGAAAAAAGTAAGTAAGTTGTAGGTAAGTTACGTATTGTTGAAGGAATACGGAAAGATACCACTAACACGATGTCAAACGTATTCCTTCATGTAAAACGATTTTGAGGAAAGGAAATTAAAGAGAAAAATATACAGTGTAAATTTTATAATATGACTAAAACGAATTGTTTAACTACGTCTATTAAAAATCCGTAGACATTTAAAGTAAAGCCCTATTTGTTTCCCCTTAATGATCTTTATAAAAATATATTCACTTTAACTCTTGATGATTGAATCTCATAGATTTAAAAAGGAAAGGGAGTTGATGATTGTGTTTTCACAAACGTTTGAAGATATTTAAAATAAAGTATTTATAAACAAAATATAATGGTGACTGATATAGAGTTAAACCCGAAGGGACCACCGAGTCGTCATTTCTTAGGTGGACGTTACGTCCTTTGTGTCTTCTGTACCCAAGTTAGAGACCCAGTCCTTCTAGGGGACCTCGTCCTTTACCGTCGGATGAGATCGTTAGAATGGATCTCTGAGGGAACCTGTCTCCTCGGACCACTCGATGTATCAGGTATCCCAGTGTTTCTCAGTCTGTACTGACTTCGGTGATTCGTGTATAGATCTAAATGTCAGTCAGAGTCACGAGTCACCAGTCTAAACGTTAATTAGAAAAAAAGAACTCTCTACATATGTTACAAAATTGTACAACACATTCAGTCTGAAGGGTCCACCGTGTCACCATTTCTTAAGTGAACTGACTTGTGTGTGTGTGTGTGTGTGTGTGTGTGTATTCAATCTGATTGAATTAAGTGTAAAATAGAAAAGTGAATAATCGATATATAATTAAAAACATAATTTCATTAGGGACGGATCTTTATTACTACAACAATGTTCAGTTATCTCGTTATATGTTATAAAGATTACACATTATTATTTATAAATTACATCAAAAGAGAGAGTTCAAGATAATATATATAATACTACAAGTATTGTAAGATATAACATATAATAGAACTCACGTTATAATTTATAGTAACAGTTTGGTACACTGTACTATAATCCGGATCTTTTATGTCAGTTGTATTAACGTTATATAGAAAACCATACACGTGATTTCCGTGTCCACATATACATGGATGTCTTGTTCGTTAACTCTTGAAGGAAACATTACCCATAATTTACTGGAGTCCTCTATTTAAGAGTAATGAAGAAATTATTATAACGTCTATGTAAACTAGGACCTATACTTGTTTTAAAAGAAAGGGTAGATTCGACGGTAAAGATGACTTACAGTTCTTGAATGAATAAAAGTCGAATGTATAAAAACACTTGACATAAAGGTAAGTTAAAGACAAGTGGACGTTACCTTTATACTCCGTGAATAGTCCTTCGTCCTGAAAAGAACGGAGAAAATATTTACTTTCTAAAGACTTTTAATTACAACATGGGATTCAATTGTCGTCAGTAAACTTTCAGACGTACCAACGATGTATTTCTTTATCCCATGTATTCAACAAAAATAATAATAGTAATAAACATTTCGGGTAAAGTCTTCTAACGAATAAAGGAGGTCAAACCTGAAGGAATAAAATTTATAAGTAGACATTTTATTCAACAGTCTTCCAACTAAATTTTGACGTCGAGACCGGTCCAAAGACTCTACTGAAAGAATTTACAATTATCTATTCGAGTAAATAAGTCCTTATCAGGGTTTTCCTCTCGTCTTTATTGATATCTTTTTTCCTTACTCAGTTCAAACCTCGTAATTTCTGTCACCCTTTTTGAACAGAAATCGATTAGAAATCTTTCACCTATATGGTTGCCTTTTATATGTATCGTTCAGGTCTACCAAAACTCGATCGTTCCATTTAGACCTCAAACATCCATCTCTCTCTTTTTAGAAAGGTTTCTTTCTCTGAGTTGTACGTTAAGAGTTTGTATCTTTCTTTTTATAATCTACCTAAACTTTCGGTCTATCATACCCTACATCCATATTTTTTCCTATTTTGTCTAACTTTCTCTCTCTAAAACTTTTGATTTCTATTTTGTTCCTTCCTTAAACCCAAATTACTCTTTAAGTACATAGTTTAATATCTATAAAACTATATTTTTGATACTCTATTCTGTATTAGTTTTAGGTCATATTTATACGGTTTAATTTTTTTTTGTCGATATTAATAGTTTATCTTGAACATCGAAATATTCGTTGAAATACAAACTCCGTAGATGAACTACTTTATATTGAAGTAACAGTGTACAGGTAGTCAATTTGGTTGTTAAAAGAAGATCACAATTATCGTCTTTTTTTAGTTTAAACTTTAGTGAACCTAAAAGATTAATCGGTGACAAAGTCTTCGATCCCATTATCTGAAGTCCACAGAATAATGGGAACTAAGAGACTCTTAGTTAAATTTTATAGCACCAAATCCATTCACTTACTAGTGTCTTGAAGACGTAGGTCAGTACTGTTCTTCGATATCTGATTCGCCTGACTTTAACGGTAGGACGACATTTGTTTATAGTGCACCGATTTATACACTATGTAAACTTTCCGTCACTTTTTATTCGTCACATCTTGGTCTAAGAACTTTCTTCCCTTGTGTCCTCCGTCTGCTTACGTTTAAAGATCCATTTGTTTTATCTGATCGTATAAAAAAAGAAAAAGTAAAGGATCTCCATTGACTAACGAATTCACTTTTTTCGTAAAGGAATACCCCGAATATTATAAATATGTGCACTCTATTTACTGTTATTATCTTGTAAGTTACTCTTGCTTCTACCTCAAAATTACAACATTCCTCGTAATAGACTTTATATAAATCACACTTCACATGTTATAGTGACACCCGAAGGGACCATCGAGTCTACCATTTTGCAGACGGATGTTACGCCCTCTGGGCCCAAGCTAGGGACCTAGTCCTTCTAAGGGACCCCTTCCTTTGTCGTTGGGTGAGGTCATAAGTACGGACCTTTTGGGGTACCTGACTCCTCGGACCACCCGATGTTAGGTGCCCCAACGTTTCTCAGCCTGTGCTGACTCGCTGAAGTGAAGTGCTGAAGTGAAGTATGTTATAATGACCCACTTAGTGTTCAACCTTAGTTCTAAAGGACCTCTTTATAGTTGTTGAAGTCCATACGTCTACTATGATAATATTACCGTCTTTCGTTTCTCGGAGAACTACTCCCACTTTCTCCTTTCACTTTTTCGACCGAATTGTAAGTTTTTTGAGTTGTAAGTTTTTAGATTCTGGTACCGTAGGTTAGGGTAGTGAAGTACCGTTTATCTCCCCCTTTTTACCTTTATCACTGTTTAAAATAAAAGAACCCGAGGTTTTAGTGACGTCTACCACTAACGTCGGTACTTTAATTATCTGTGAACGAGGAACCTTCTTTTCGATACGGTTAGATTTGTCGTATGTTACTATTGGAATTATTTGTAATGGTACTCGGAAGAAATATATATGATCGATAAGATGAGGTTTTTATATGGTTCTTTTTCGACCGAAATAATGTCAGTATGTTAAAACCAAATTGTAAATTTATAGTTGTTTAGTTTAAGTGGGGTAATTATCCTATTTAAGGGGGTTTGTCCTAATAGAGTTATCAAGGGACTTTTTTCATCTCGCTTTGGTAGTTACTGTTTTTCCGTAAACTATGTTAAATTCTCTATTTACGGATAAATAACCAAACCGGGTTTTCAAACATAGTCGAATGCCTCTTTGACCTTACTTGAAAAAACCGGTGGAGTTAAGTATTAGAGAGTACATTGTGTCTCGGACAGTAGGTCTTCACGAAACAATTACAGTCATCAACGACAATAGTTATCATTTATACAAATTCGTCAAAGAATAACAAAATTACACTAAAAGTCCTGTTTTAGAGTATATAAATAAGTTCCTGGTTGAAAGTTTGTACAATTACTCTTCTCACTCACCGTTAAATTAAGACTCTCTACAACTTCTATTTAAGAGACTAAGTACCCATGACCGAAGGTCGAGTACCTAATTCCCTCCGTAGACATCAAGTTGAAGTAGGAGTGTCATCTTCGGTTATAAAAGTGTGACTAATAATACACGACCCGGTCTGTCGTTTCCTTATACGATTCGAGTCTCGGACCGTTTACCACAATCGACTTAGAGTTAAATGGAGATCTCAGGTAATTACTGATTGATCATCCTCTGTTTTGATTTCTTTCTTTCTAATCACTTCAATATTTTTTTTATCTATTCATCCTTTTTGAGATTATTCTTAAACGTTTTCTCGTCCTACTTACAATATAGACAGAAGATTAAATATCAATTGTTCCGTGAAAGTCTATATAATAGAGTCTAGAAACAAACAGTTACGATTCGACTGAATTTAATCCTCAAAACTTTCGGAAGTCATACGATTGCACGTAATGTGTAGACGTTTTCGTCTATATATTAATGAGTAAAGAGTATGGAAAGGAAGGTTTGTCATAAATGAAGGATTTGCTAGACTCACAGTTCCTCATATCAAATATTTTACAACGTGACTTTTAAACACTGTAGAAATCCTCATACCAGACAAAGTTAATTTAGAAATAAAAGTCCTGGTTCACGTTTTAGACCGTAAGATACTTACAAAGAAATTAATCAAAAAGGTAAATAATATAAGAACGAAATCTTTACTTTTTATCTACGAGTCTCTTCTATTCACTAAACGGATTTAGTTTGTCAGCCACCGTCTCTATCTGAAATTAAGAGTGAATGTCAGAAGACGACACATTTGAGTTGGTCAATCTAAGATACGACCTCCGTCTATCTCCCTAAGTACCCCCGTTTTTACCGTAGTTTAACCACCAACAGTTTTTATACTGGAACAACACAATGATGAGGGACCGTCTCCCTAAATCTCGTTCGATACATTAGAAAGTCCCGAAGACTCCACCACGTCACCATTTCTTAGGTGGACGGTTACGTCCTCTACGTTCTCTGTACCCAAGATAACGTGGACCTCTTCCTTTACCGTTGGACGAGGACAAAAGAACGGATCCTTTAGGGTGCCTGTCACCACGGACCTCCCGATGTCAGGTACCCCAGTGTTGCTCAGTCTGTTCTGACCCGTGTAAAGAGTAAATAAGTCGGTTAGAAAGACCCAAAATATATGAAGAAAACGATACTTTATCTCCTTGTTAATCTAATTACTAAAAACTTGTGGGTTATTAAGATTTTAGGAGATTGAACTAGACTCACACTTCCTCACTGTCTTATATTTACCCACTTCTTCCATTTGTTCTATCAAAGTCCATAGACCCCTTCTCGAACTGTGAAGTTTCAATCATAGGTAACCGTCTGAGAGGGATTTTGACTCGTGGTTGTGGTTAATAAAACAAAATAATTAAAGAAACTGGTGTAATGAGACGTTCGGTCTGTAATCAGGGGGTTAGTTCCTAACTTGGGATTTCACCTTCAAGTCTCAGAATTGGTGACCTGACGGTCTCCTCAGGGAGAACAAAATAATTATAATAAAAAATCTTTTTAGACAAATAATTAAGATAATATTCATCATAATTAATAATTAAAAAAATTAAAAGTAAAAATGAAAGAAAACGAAATGTTAAGACGTAACCAAAACGGTATGTAACTGTACTTAGTCGGTGCCCACATGTACTCAAGGGTTAGGACTTGGGGGGGAGGGTGGAGGATGGGGTATAGTAGAGAGACCTAGTAGGGGTACGTGGTCGGGGTTCGTAGGACATAGGACATAACTTGTATCTGACCACTAAGCAACGAATGTACTATCATATGTGCAAAGTTACGGTAAGAGGGTTTAGTAGGGTGGGAGAGGGAGAGGGTGTCTCAGGTTTTCAGACAAGATATGTAGTCACAGAGAAAACGACAGAACGTATGTCCCAATAGTAATGGTAGAAAGATTTAAGGTATATATACACGATTATATGACATAACCACAAAAAGAAAGACCGAATGAAGTGAGACATATTAGCCGAGGTCAAAGTAGGTAGAGTAGTCTTGACTAAGTTTACTTAAGAAAAATTACCGACTCATTATGAGGTAACACATATACATGGTGTCGAAAGAATAGGTAAGTAGACGACTACCTGTAGATCCAACGAAGGTACAGGACCGATAATATTTGTCACGACGTTACTTGTAACCCCATGTACACAGAGAAAATTAAGACCAAAGGAGTCACACATACGGGTCTTCACCCTAACGACCCAGTATTCCGTCAAGACAAGCGTTAAAAAATTCCTTAGAGGTGTGACAAGAGGTATCACCGACATGATCAAACGTAAGGGTGGTTGTTACATTCTCCCAAGGGAAAAGAGGTATGGGAGAGGTCGTAAATAACGAACTTCTGAAAACCTAGCGTTGGTAAGACTGACCACACTTTACCATGGAGTAACACCAAAACTNACCACACTTCACCATGGAGTAACACCAAAACTAAACGTAAAGAGACTATTACTCACTATAACTCGTAGAAAAGTACACAAACAATCGGTAGGCATACAGAAGAACCCTCTTTACAGATAAATCAAGAAACCGGGTAAAAAACTAACCCAGCAAATAAAAAGACCTTAACTCGACGTACTCAACGAACATATAAAAACTCTAATCAACAAACAGTCAACGAAGTAAACGATAATAAAAGAGGGTAAGTCTTCCGACAGAAAAGTGGAACGAATATCAAAGGAAACAACACGTCTTCGAAAATTAAAATTAATCTAAGGTAAACAAATAAAAACGAAAATAAAGGTCATAAGACCCTACACATAGTATCTCCTAGGACGACACTAAATACAGCCTCTCACAAAACGGATACAAGAGGAGATCCTCAAAATATCAAAGACTAGAATGTAAATCTAGAAATTAGGTAAAACTCAAATAAAAACACA